>JAJPUD010016159.1:20863-34996 GCA_023553655.1 Myrmecobius fasciatus | reverse complement strand
ATTCTTGTTGTCATTATCATCACCATCATTAGTCATAATCATCATCATACCGAATGAGAATCCAATGATAATAAATAAAAGAAAATGAAAATATCCATCATATGATTAAAACTTTAAGATTTGGAAAGCATGTTATTTATATTTTTTCACCTTAATTTAACAATTCACTTGGAAGGTAGATTTTATTATTCTCATTATATAAGTAAGGAAATTAAGAATAGTAAAAAAAAATAACTTATGGGGGTGGAACCAAGATGGCAGAGTAAAGTCAGGAAGCTGCTTGAGATCTCCTAGTTTCTCTTGAAAACCACATGGAATCAAACCTCTGAACAGTTTGACAAAATGAAACCATTTTCCAGCTCAAGATAAACTGAAATAAAGGCTGTTCAGCCCAGCTCAGAAAGCTCTGGGAAAGCCAGCAAAAGAAGCTTAATCATAGTAAATCAACAACTAAGATCCTCAGTCCTGGCTCACTAGAGGATCAAATCAGTGGGTCATATTCCAGTCCAGCTCAAAAGAATAAACTCTGGGTAACCAAGCTGTTTTCTGAAAAAAATAGGCAAAACTATACCTGCAAACAAAAGGGTCCTCTGTCCTCAAAAGCCAAGGTTCATAGCTGTACAGGAAGCTTGGAACTGTGCCCCATATACTTCAAGAGCAGAGCTTAACCTTAAAAGTAGGAAAAAAAAAGAAATACTAAAAGAAAAGGAGAGAAAATGAGAAAGAAACAGAAAAGAACTTGACCATAGAAAGTTACTCTGATGATAGCACAGACCAAAACACAAACTCAGATGAAGACATGTCGACAGAGGAAATCCAAAAAAGTGATATAAACTGGTTTCAAGACCAAAAAAAAATTGATCATAGAAGACTTCCAAAGTCAATTAAGAGAGACAGAAGAAAAAAATGGGAAAGGAAATGAGAGTTATGCATGAGAGAGTCAACAGCTTGGAAA
This sequence comes from Myrmecobius fasciatus, assembly GCA_023553655.1. Classification (NCBI taxonomy): domain Eukaryota; kingdom Metazoa; phylum Chordata; class Mammalia; order Dasyuromorphia; family Myrmecobiidae; genus Myrmecobius; species Myrmecobius fasciatus. Next base: position 34,041 of record JAJPUD010016159.1, on the reverse strand, counting down.
AGAAAAAAAATGTATGAAGCAAACAACTCCTTAAATAATAGAATTAACAATTCTATTCTAAAAAAATTCTAAAAAAAAGATATACAAAAGCTAACTGAAGAAAATCACACAGTAAAAGCTAGAACATGGCAAATTGAATTGAATTACTTTATGAGACAGAAAGAATCAGTCAAACAAAGTAAAATGACTGAAAAATGGAAGAAAATGTAAAATACCTCATAGGAAAAGCAGTCCAGCTGGAAATTCGATCCAGAAGAGGTAATTTAAAAATTATTGGTCTACCTAAAGGTCATGACCACAAAAAGCATCTGGATAGTATGCCACAAGAGATCATTAAAGAAAATTTCCCCAATACTCTATTAAAAGAGGGGGAAATTCTGATAGAAATAATTCACCACTCATTTTTGAAAAGTGATCCCACAAGGAAAATGCCATGGAACATTGTTCTGAAACTCTAAAACTACAATTTCAAAGAAAAACTACTCTTCCAGACAAAATCAATTCAAATATTAAGGAGGAACAGTCAGGATTACCTACGATTTGAAAAGTACTACAATAAAGAATCATAAGACTTGGAATATCATATTCCAGAAGTCAAAGAACCTGGAGTTACAACCATGAATTAACTACACAGGGAGATTCATCATCATCATTCAGGGGAGATGATGGAGCTTCAGTGAAATTAGAGACTTTCAATCATTTCTGTTAAAAAGACCAGAACTAATCAGAAAATTTAATCTACAATCAAAGGACTCAAGAGAAGAATAGAAAGGTAAACAGGGGAAAATACATATGATTTAAAATTTAAACTGTTTATATCCCTAGATGGGATACAGTTAAACTGTAACTCCTGAGAACTGTATCTGTCATTGAGGAAGATAGAGGAGAGCATCACATGGACTGAGAGTATGGTTGTGAATGGATCCTGATGTGATAACATCAAAGAAAAACACATTAAAGGGTGGAGAAAGTCTGTACTGAAAAAAGAGGAAAAGGGAGGTATAATGGCAGAATTAGTTAACATGAAGTGATACAAAAGACCTATTACAATTGAGAAAAAAAAAAGTAGAGGGATAAGCACTGCCTGAAGCTTGATATCATCAGTTTTGGCTCTAAGAGGGAATGAAATAATCTATCAGTTGGGTATAGAAATGTGTCTAACCCTATAAAAATTGGGAGGAGAAACAGGAAAAGAAAAGGGAGTGACATGATAGAAGAGAGGGCAAACACATGAAGGAAAAGGTTAGATGAGTGGGGAGGATTTGCTAGAAGATAAGGTAGTGGGTGGGGAGGTTAAAAATTACTACTGAGGATGGGTAGAAAGAAAGAACAGAATTATATTAAGAGGAGAAAATTGGATGGAGGGAAATACAGAGGTAATCATAATTGTGAATGGGAATGGGATGAACTCTACCATAAAAAAAATGGAAGCAAATACCAGAGTGGATTAAAAAAAAAAAAAAACAGAATCCTAGAATATGCCATTTACAATAAAAACATTTAACATAGAGAGACACATACAGAGTAAAGATAAAAACTGGGAGCAGAACTTATGTTACAGCTGAAGTATAAGCAGCAGAAGTAGCAATTCTAGTGTTAGATAAAGCAAAATTAAATATAGATCTTATTAAAAGACATAAAGAAGGAAAGTACTTAATGATAAAGCATACTGAAAATGATGAAATAGTGAAGATACTAAATGTGTATGCACAAATTGGTAGAGCAGGGAAATTCCTATAGGAGATTTTAAGCAAGTTACGGGAAGAAATAGAGAGAAAAACTATTCAAGTAGGACACCTCAACCTTTTCTCAGAATCAGACAAATGAAACTAAAAATAAACAATAAAAAAATAGAATTGTTACTAGGACTAGAAAACTTAGATATGATAAAACTCTGGAGAAAATTGAATAGGGATAGAACAATATATCTTTTTGATCAATAGTACATGGCACCTCCACAAAAATTGACCATGTGGGCATAAAAATTTTACAATGAAATGCAGGAAGGCAGAAATACTACATGCTTCTTTTTCAGATCCTAATGCATATGCATACATCCATACATCCATATATATACATGTATATATGTATACACTATATATATACAATGAGAGAATGACAACAATGAGACAATATAACAAACTGTATGGAATGCAGCCAAAGCTGTTCTTAGGGGAAATTTTTTTTTATTATTTTATTTGCATAACATATATGTGGGTAATTCTTCAACATTAACCCTTACATAGCTTTCTGTTACAAATTTTTCCCTCAACTCCCCACCCCTCCCCTAGATGGCAGAATATCCACTACATGTCAATTATGTTAAAATACTTGGTATTTTATGTATGTATACATATTTCCAAACTTACCATTCTTGTGCAAGAAAAATCGTATCCACAAGAAAGAAATATCAGATAAAGGAAACACAATGTAAGCAAACATCAATCAAGAGTACATCAATTTTATGTTGTGGTCCACATTTCACATCTCTCTCTCTGGGTGTATATATGGCTTTCTTCAGTGAACAATTAGAACTGGTTTGAAACATTTCATTGTTGAAGGGAGCCATGTCCATCAGAATTGATTTTCATATAGTATTGTTGTTGCCGTATATAATGATCTCCTGGTTCTGCTCATTTCACTCTGCATCAGTTCATGCAAGTCTCTCCAGGACTCTCTGAAATCGTGCTGCTGGTCATTTATTACAGAACAATAATATTCCATAATATTCATATACCATAATTTATTCAGCCATTCTCCAATTGAAGGGCATCTATTCAGTTTCCAGTTTCTAGACACTACAAAAAGGGCTGCCACAAACATTCTTGCACATGTGGGGCCCTTTCCTTCCTTTATGATTACTTTGGAGATAGGTCCGATAGAAATGCTGCTGGGTCAAAATATGAAGATAGCTCCAAATTGCTCTCCAGAATGGCTGTATCCGTTCACAGCTCCACCAACAATGCATCAGTGTCCCAGCCCTCCCACATCCCCTCCAACATTCATCATTAACTTTTCCTATCATTTTGCTAATCAGACAGGTGTGTAGTGGTATTTCAGGGTTGTCTTGATTTGCATTTCTCTGATCATTAGTGATTTGGAGCACCTTTTCATATGACTATAAATAGTTTTAATTTCATCCTCTGAAAATTGTCTGTTCATATTCTTTGACCATTTATCGATTGGAGAATGGCTTGAATTTTTATAAATATGAGACAATTCTCTATATATTTTTGAAATGAGGCCTTTATCAGAACCGTTAAATGTAAAGATGATTTCCCAATTTATTGCTTCCCTCCTACTCTTGACTGTATTGGTTTTGTTTGTACAAAAATTTTAACTTAATATAGTCAAAGTTATCTATCTGGTTTTCAATTAAGAGTACAAGTTCTTCTTTGGACATAAATTTAATCCATCTCCATAGATCTGAGAGATAAACTATATTATGTTCCTCTAATTTACTTATAGTATCACTCTTTATATCCAGATCATGAACCCATTTAGATCTTATCTTAGTATGTGGTGTTACATGTGGGTCAAGCCCTATTTTCTTCCACACTAGTTTCCAATTTTCCCAGCAGTTTTTGTCAAATAGTGAGTACTTTTCCCAGAAGCTGAGGTTTTTGGTTTTATCAAAGACTAAATTGCTATAGTTATTGCCTAGTTTGTTTTGTGATTCTATCCTATTCCAGTGATCGACTACTCTATTTCTTAGCCAGTACCAAATGGTTTTGATGACTGCTGCTTTGTAATATAGTTTTAGATCTGGTACAGCAAGTCCCACCATCGTCAGCCTTTTTTTTTTTTTCATTAATTCTCTTGAAACGCTTGATCTTTTGTTCTTCCAAATTAATTTTACTACTATTTTTTTCTAGATCTCTAAATAATTTCCTGAGATTTTGATTGGTATGCCACTAAATAAATAAGTTAGTTTGGGTAGTATTGCTATTTTTATTATATTCCCTCAGCCTACCCATGAACATTTAAAATTTTTCCAATTGACTGGGTCTGATGTTATTTGTGTGGAAAGTGTTTTGTAGTTTAGTTCATATAGTTCCTGATTTTCTCTTGACAGATAAATTCCCAAATATTTTATATGATCAACAGTTATTTTGAATGGAATTTCTTTTTGTATCTCTTTCTGCTGAACTTTATTGGTAATATATAAAAATCCTGATGATTTATGTGGATTCATTTTGTATCCTGCAACATTGCTAAAGTTGTGAATTGTTTCTAGCAGTTTTTTGGTTGAGTCTTTAGGGTTCTCTAATTATATCATCCTGTCATCTGCAAAGAGTGATCATTTGGTTAACTCATTACCAACTTTAATTCCTTTAATCTCTTTTTCTTCTCTTACTGCCAAAGCTAACATTTCTAAGACAATATTAAATAATAATAGTGACAGTGGGCAGCCTTGTTTCACTCCTGATCTTATTGGGAATGGTTCTACTTTGACTCCATTACATATGATGCTTGCTGATGGTTTTAAGGAGATACTACTAATCATTTTAAGGAAGAGCCCATTTATGCCTATACTCTCTAGTGTTTTTAATAAGAATGGGTGTTGGATTTTATCAAAGGTTTTTTCTGCATCTATTGAGATAATCATATGGTTTTTGTTAGTTTGGTTATTAATATAATTGATTATGCTAATAGTTTTCCTAATATTGAACCAGCCCTGCATTCCTGGTATAAATCCTACTTGGTCATGGTGTATTATGCTGGGAATAACTTTTTGTAATCTCGTTGCTAAAATCTTATTTAAAATTTTTGTATCAATATTCATTAGGGAAATGGATCTATAGTTTTCTTTCTCAGTTTCCCCCTACCTGGTTTAGCTATCAGCAACACATCTGTGTCATAGAAGGAATTTGGTAGTACACCTTCTTTCCCTATTTTTTCAAATAGTTTGTATAGTATTGGGATTAATTGTTCTTTGAATGTTTGGTAAAATTCACATGTAAATCCATCTGGCCCTGGAGATTTTTTCTTAGGGAGTTGATTAATAGCTTGTTCTATTTCTTTTGCCAAAATGGGGCTATTTAAATAATTTATTTCCTCTTCTGTTAACCTAGGCAATCTATATTTTTTTAGATATTCCTCTGTTTCATTTACATTATCAAATTTATTGGCATGAAGTTGGGCAAAGAAACTCCTAATTATTACTCTAATTTCCTCTTCATTGGAGGAAAGTTCTCCCTTATCATTTTTGAGACTTAACAATTTGATTTTCCTCTTTCGTCTTTCTAATCAAATTAACTAAAGGCTTGTCTATTTTGTTGTTTTTTTCATAAAACCAACTCTTAGTTTTATTTATTAATTCAATAGTTTTCTTATTTTCAATTTTATTGAACTCCCCTTTAATTTTCAGAATTTCCAATTTGGTATTTAATTGAGGGTTTTTAATTTGGTCTTTTTCTAGTTTTTTTTTTAATTATAAGCTCAGTTTATTGATCTTCTCTTTCTCTGCTTTATGCAAGTAATCATCTAGAGATAGAAAATGACCCCTTATAATCGCTTTAGCCATGTCCCACAAATTTTGGTATGTTGTCTCATTATTGTCATTCTCCTGGATGAAATTATCGATTGTGTCTATAATTTGCTCTTTCACCCATTCATTCTTCAGGATTAGATTATTTAATATCCATTTAACGTGTGGTCTCTTTTCTCCTGGCCCTATAATACATGTGAGTGTTATTGCATCATGATCTGAGAAGGATGCTTTACTATTTCTGCTTTTCTGCATTGGATTTTGAGGTTTTTATGCCCTAACACATCATCAATTTTCATATGTTTCATGAACCCTTGAGAAAAAAGTATACTCCCTTCCATCACCATTCAATTTCCTCCAGAGATCTATCATACCTAACTTTTCTAGTCTTTTGTTTTCCTCCATAACGTCTTTCTTATTATCTATTATTTATCTATTCTGAGCGATTTATCTATTTCTGAGAGAGCAAGGTTGAGATCCCCCACTAGTATAACATTACTGTCTATTTCTCCTTGCATCTCTGTTAGTTTCTCCTCTAGGAATTTGGATGCTATACCATTTGGTGCATATATGTTTAGTATTGACACTGCTTCATTGTCTATGGTACCCTTTAGTAAAATATAGTTTCCTTCCTTATCTCTTTTAATTAGATCTATTTTTGTTTTTACTTGATCCGAGATAAGGATTGCTACCCCTGCCTTTCTTTGTTCACCTGAAGCATAGAAGATTCTGCTCCAGCCTTTTACCTTCACTCTGTATGTATCTCTATGTTTTATATGTGTTTCTTGTAAACAACATATTGTAGGATTCTGGCTTTTAATTCAGTCTGCTAACTGCTTCCCTTTTATGGGAGAGTTCATCCCATTCACATTCACAGTTAAAATAACTATATCTGCATTTCCTGCCATCTTATTTACCCAGAGTTATGATTTTCCCTTCCCTTTCCCCTCTCTCCCTTCCCCACTCCCCAGTACTTTATTTTGATGACCACATCCCACCAACAGTCCTCCCCCCTTTGGAATCCCTCCCTCCTCTTTATACCTTTCCCCTAATACTTCAATTAGTCTATCCCTTTCCTTTCCTCCTTTCCCTCTCACCTTCCCACAAGGAGGGTCAGGCCTTTGTTTGAAGCCAAATGTGTCTGATATACTCTCTTAGAGTCCAATCTAATGAGAGTAAGGTTTCCACAATACTAACCCTCCCTACTTTCCCTGAACTATATTAGATCTTCTATGTCTCTTTATGAGATTTTGCCTCATTTTACCTCCTTTATTTTTCCTTTATTTTGCCTCCTTCCCCTCCCCCCACCTTTTTCTTTTCAGTATGGTATCCCTTCCACCTCTAATTTCTTTTCCATTATTATCAAAGAAAAATCAAATTATACCCCCATTCTTTAAGGATACTATTAGAAATATAGTTCTCAAGAGTTCTTTCCTTTTTACCTTTTTATGCTTCTCTTGAGTTCTGTATTTGGAAGTCAAATTTTTTGTTCAGATCTGGTCTTTTCATTAGGAATAGGTGAAATTCTCCTGTATCATTGAATGACCATCTTCTTCCCTGGAAGATGATGTTCATTCTAGCTGGATAGCTTATTCTTGGCTGTAATCCAAGTTATTTTGCCTTTCAGAATATCTGATTCCAGGCCCTTTGATCCTTTAATGTGGAAGCTGGCAGATCTTGTGTAATTCTAATTACAGTTCCTCAGTATTTGAACTGTTTCTTTCTAGCAGCCTGTAATATCTTTTCCTTGGTGCAATAATCCTGAAATTTGGCCATGATATTCCTTGGGGTTTTAATTTTGGGGTATCTTTCAGGAGGTAATCGGTGAATTCTTTCAATGCCAATTTTGCCATCTGATTCTAAAACATCAGGGCAATTCTCTTTCATGATTTCCTGGAAGATAGCATCAAGGTTCTTTTTTTCATCATGGCTTTCAGGGAGTCTGATAATCCTTAGATTGTCTCTCCTGGATCTGTTTTCCAAGTCAGTTGTTTTTCCTAGGAAATATTTCATATTTTCTTCTATTTTTTTTCATTTTTTTTTGTTTGACTGATTCTTGAAGTCTTATTGAGTCATTTACTTCTATTTGTTCAATTTTAATTTTTAAATTATTATTTCCTTCAGTTATCTTTTTTTAGCTGCTTTTGTAGCTGGCCAGTTGAATTTCTTGATTCAATGCATTCGTTTTCCATTTTGCCAGTTTTATTTTTCAGTGAATTGTTGTCTTTTTCCAATTCACCAATTTTGTTTTTCAGTGAATTGTCTTTTTCCAATTCACCAATTTTGTTTTTCAGTGAATTGTTTTCTTTTTCTAATTCACCATTTTTATTTTCCAGTGAATTGGTGATTTTTCCAGTTCACCAATTTTGTTTTTTAATGAATTGTTTTTTTTCCAATTCACCAGTTCTGTTTTCCAGTTTTTGATATCTCTGTTGCACTGATCTCAATTTATTTCCCCATTCTTCTTCTAGCTCTCTTTTGAGATTCTTTATGCAATCTTCCAGGTAAGCCTTCTGAAAGGGAGACCAGCTTAAGTCTGCCTTTGTGGCTTCATCTGGGATTGTTTTCAGAATCTCAGGATCTGGGAACTGCTCTACTTTTTCACCATAAAAGCTGTCTATGGTGAGGGCTCTCTTCTGCTTTTTACTCATGCTTTTGAGCTGAGGTATCAGTCACCAGCAGGGAATACTGACTCAGTTTCAATTTGCCCTGGGGCAGTTTGCGGAGTTGACTTTTGTTCTGAGGCTGGTTGGGCTACATCTGCCCTGGGGACCACGTTTTCAGCTGTTCTCAATCCACCCTTTACCAAAGGAAGATCTGCCAAAGCACCTGCCTGCAAGCAGAGCAAAGTGGCCCAGGCGTCTCCCAGGGGCTTCCTGGGTGCCTAAAACTCACTTCTGTCTGACTTCCGCCCCAGCTGTGGCCTGGTGTCTGTTAGTGGCCAGCAGCTGATTCCCCTGTGGCTAACCTTCTCCAGAGTTTTTTCAAAGTAAATTGTTTATAGAAGTGTGTTGTAGTCCAAGTGTTTAGTGGGGCCCTCACTCCAAAACCAGTTTGGAGGCTCAATTCGTCTGGATCTGAGTGAAGGTCTCAGGAGCTCACAGAGAACAGTGTCTGCAGTTCACCATCTTGGCTCCTCCCCCTCTTAGGGGAAATTTTATATCTCTAAACAGATACATAAAAAAGAGAGAAAGTTGCTTCCATGGCTGTTGCAGCAAATTATTCTCAGATACCCATTCCACTAGGGGAAGATTTCATGAGCTTGAGGTAGATATCCCCTCCCCTACAAGTCACCCATAGATTTGAGATCCCTCAATTAACCTCAACTTGATTTTTTCATTTGGCTAAATGGTTTACTGGGGCATATCAACTTTACATACTATGTCTTCTTGGAGTCACAGGAGAGAATCAATGGATCAGATAGACATCAAAGGTGGAAAACAGTCATGAAAAGGACTCTGCAGCTTTCAAACAGGAGGTACCAGGAAGAGGAAAATAGACCTTACCCTTATGTAGATCAATGTGCTCAGTAGTTGAGTAAACATAAAGTTAGATAAGAATCTATATGTGCCCTTATGTTGGTTATAGTAAAAATTAAAAGAAAGAAGAAAAGAAAAGAAAACACAGAGAGGTTATTATAATATCCATTCTGCAAAAAAAGTTTCATAAAATTGAATATGGTATCAAAAAACTTGGTTTTGAATCTTTGATATTATTTCTATCAGCAGTGTGTTCTCTTGATGATCATTTAATATTTGCATGCTTTGACCTTCTACACTGTCAAAAAGAAGATGTTTGACTAATTTAACTCTAAAGATTCTTGCCAGCTCAGACTTCTTCTAATGTCCATTCCCCTATATGTATCATAGAGGTAGTAAACAAAGGGAAATATCACATAGGGAGAACGTGATTGCTGATTTTAAATGGCTTTTCATGCCATCTGAGTTTGACTCAAATATATAATCTGTCCATAAATTTTCCACAGGAGTTATTTCTTCAAATTTAGAAAGTAAGTATCCCATTCGCACAATTAATTTTACTCATTTCTCCCAGAGAATACTGAGAGCTGCCAGGCATTGAGGCTTCTTATTAATCATGTTCCTAATTATTTATTTATTAGGGCAAGAGATGTGAACACCTGGCAACATTTACCTTTGTAATTAGGAGAGCAGACTTAGTATTACTGAAGGCGGTTACTTGCCTTTGCTTCAGTTAAAAAAAAAAAGTAAATTTAGCAATGACTAAAGTTATTTTTCATAAATTAAAAGAAGAAAAAGCCAAGTTGATATCTATGATGATTAGTGGGAGAGAACAACAGGTTCAGAACTAGATCATCTAGGTTTATTCGGTCTCCATTTTTTCACAGCATATGATCTTTACTAAAATATTTCAACTTTTCTGAGTCTGTTAACTTAGCTATAAAGTACTAATGAGAATTCTTGCATAAAGACACTGGAATAAATAGTAGTTTGTAAATCACAGAACCTAAGTTCAATGCTAACCAATACTTAAAACCTATGTGACCCTGGACAGATCATTTAACTGGTATGAATATCAGTTTCATCATTTGTTGAAGGTGGGATTTGAACTAGATGGCTTTTATGATTTATTCTGATGAAATCTTTAAATATAGCATATTATCAATGAGATAATTACTTTGAAGTACTATGTGAAATATGTATTGAATACAATTCAAGTTATCATTCTCTTTTTCAAGCATTTGTCTTGAAATCACAAGAGAACTTCAAATCTTGGCTCTGATATTTTCTAGCTGTTGAATAAGAGAAAATTGCCAAAACTCTCTAAGCCTCAATGTCATCAGATGTAAATATGCAAGAAAAACAATACAGTACTCTGGAGGTAGTTATAAGGCTCAATTGGAACACTATAAATAGATCTATTTGTTCATTTTCCAATTTTAAATTATCATATACTATTATTGTTATTATTGCCAATATAATGTAGACCTTCTTTGGTATCTGATAGTAGATTGGAGTTGAACCATGAGTGTTTCAAAACCAGGTCTGTCTAAGTTTGGAAGGACTTTGAGGACTAATCAAGTGTCCAACTATGTGTAAATCTTCTGAAGACAAAGAGAACTGTCTGAAGAAGTTTGCCTATAAGACAATGATTTTCTTAACAGCAACTTATGGAGATTACTTTATAGGACAATAATGGAACTTCCAGTTCCATTGGTGAAATAGTACTTACTGAAGAAATCATGTAACCTTTACAGCATAGCATCTATTTCATTTTCATTATTATTATATTTTCATACAATATGGCTGTATATTGTGGAGTACCACAATTTCTGAAGAATAAGAGTTTCAGGACTCCCAAAGGGCAAGAAAAACATACGTAATAGATATTATTTATGAGGGTACGACCAATGAAAAATTGTGTAGAATAAGTAAACGAAAAGCGATAGTCAAAGGAATGTCTGACAAGAAAATGAGACAAGTCACTTGTGAAATTATTTTGAGATAATGTGTCAAAGACTCTTGTGGTAGACTTCCCTTGTAAAGGAGTAATTTGGACTTAGTCCTAGCCCCCACTGGCCCAGCACATTAAATTAATTCGCCAAATTGCCCCAGGGCAAAGAGCTTTAGCTGCAGTTTTTCCAAAACTTAAAGAGATATACACGCTTTATAAAAAAAAAAAATGAAGAAGCAAAAGAGAGCTCTCACCATAGAAAGCTTTTATCGAGACAGAGAAGGGCTGACCCCAGATCCTGAGGTTCCTTTAGAAAAAAAACTTCAGAGGATGTTATTAAGGACCATCACTGGTCCCATTTTCAAAAGGCCTTTCTGGAAGATTGCATACAGAATCTCAAAAGAGAGCTGGAGGATAAATGGGAAAATAAACTGAAGTCAGTGCAAGAAGCCCTCCAAAAGAGATATGATAAAGAAACCAATTTATTGAAAAATAAAATTAGTGAAGTGGAAAAAGAGTGCAATGAACAAATTGGCCAGTTACAAAAGGAGCTTAAAAAGGTAACTGAAAAAAACAACACTTTAAAAATAAGAATTGAAAAAATACAAGTGAATGACTCAATAAGACTTCAAGAATCAGTCAAACAAAAACAAAAAAAAATGAAAAATTAGAAGAAAATATGAAATATCTCCTAGGAAAAACAACTGTCTTGGAAAATGGATCTAGGAGAGACAATCTAAGGATTATTGGACTTCCTGAAAGCCATGATGAAAAACAGAATCTAAACACCATCTTCCAGGAAATCATGAAAGAAAACTGCCCTGAGGTTGTAGAATCAGAAGGCAAAATCACCATTGGAAGAATTCACCGATCACCTCCTGAAAGAGACCCCAAAATTAAAACCCCAAAGAATATCGTGGCTAAATTTCAGGACTATAGCACCAAGGAACAGATTCTGCTAGCAGCTAGAAAGAAACAATTCAAATACCGAGGATCAATAATTAGAATCACACATGATCTGGCAGCCTCCACATTGAAGGATCGAAGGGCCTGGAACCAGATATTCTGAAAGGCAAAGGAACTTGGATTACAGCCAATAATAACCTATCCAGCTAGAAGAAGCATTATCCTCCAGGGAAGAAGATGGTCATTCAATGATATAGGTGAATTTCACCTATTCCTAATGAAAAGACCAGATCTGAACAAAAAATTTGACTTCCAAACACAGAACTCAAGAGATGCATAAAAAGGTAAAAAGGAAAGGACTCTTGAGAACTTTATTTCTACTAGGGGGATGCTTAAAGTTGGGGGGTATAATTAACTAGATATTACTTTGATAATATGAAAAAGAGAACTAGAGGGGGAAAGGTTGTCATACTGGGGAAAAGAGGAAATGTGGTAAAATAAGATCTTAAAAAAAAGGAGGTAAATACAAGGTAAAATCTCTTGAAGAGGCAAAGAAAACCTAATATGATTGAGAGAAAGAGGGGAGGGAGATGAGCATTGTGTAAATCTTACTCTCATTAGGTTGGGGTCTAAAAGTGTATATCAGACCCTTGATTTCACATAGAAACTTGTCTGTTGCTAGAGGGAAGTGGGACGGAAAGGATGAAAAGAAAGAGATAAACTAATAGAAGGGAAAATAGAAGAATTAGGGGAAAGGAGTAAAAACAGGGGAAAGGGATATAAAGGATGGAGTATTGTTTGGGGGAGGGGGGTCATCAAAAGCAAAGTACTGAGGAGGGGGGAAGGGAGAAAGGGGAAAGGAAAGGGGAAAACATAACTTGGGTAAATAAGATGGCAGGAAATAAAGAATTAGTTATTCTATCTGTGAATGTGAATGGGATGAACTCTCCCATAAAGCGGAAGCAGATATCAGACTGGATTAAAAACCAGAATCCCACAATATGTTGTCTACAAGAAACACATCTAAAACATAGTGACACATATAGGATGAAGGTAAAAGCCTGGAGCACAACCTATTATGCTTCAGGTGAACAAAAAAAAAGCAGGGGTAGCAATCCTTATCTCAGATCAAGTAAAAGCCAAGATAGATCTAATCAAAAGGGATAAGGAAAGAAACTATATTTTATTAAAGGGTACCATAGATAATGTAGCAATATCAAAACTAATTATATACGCACCAAGTGCAACAGGATCCAAATTCCTAGGGGAGAAATTAAGAGAGATGCAAGAAGAAATAGACAGCCAAACGATACTAGTGGGGGATCTCAACCTTGCTCTCTCAGAATTA
>JAJPUD010016159.1:624-15863 GCA_023553655.1 Myrmecobius fasciatus | reverse complement strand
TATTACCAACAAAGTTCAGCAGCAAGAGATACAAAAAGAAATTCCATTCCAAATAACAGATGATAGGATAAAATATTTGGGAATCTATTTGCCAAGTAAAAGTCAGGAACTATACGAATTAAACTACAAAACACTTTCCACACAAATAAAATCAGACCTAATCAATTGGAAAAAAAGATTAAGTGCTCATGGTTAGGCAGAGCGAACATAATAAAAATGACAATACTACCCAAACTAATTGACTTATTTAGAGCCATACCAATCAAACTCCCAAGAAAGTATTTTACAGATCTAGAAAAAATAGTAGCAAAGTTTATTTGGAAGAAAAAAAGGTCATGGATTTCAAGGGGATTAATGAAAAAAAAAGGCGGATGAAGGTGGCCTTGCTGTACCAGATCTAAAACTATATTATAAAGCAGCAGTCATCAAAACCGTTTGATCCTGGCTAAGGAATAGAGCAGTCAATCAGTGGCACAGGATAGTTTATCAGGACAGTCTAGGCAATAACCTTAACAATTTAGTGTTTGATAAACCCAAAGATCGCAGCTTTTGGGAGCAGTACTGACTATTCGGCAAAAAACTGCTGGGAAAATTGGAAACTAGTGTGGAAGAAATTAGGGCTTGACCCATACCTAACACCACATATGAAGATAAGATATAAATGGGTTCATGATCTAGATATAAAGAGTGATTTTGTAATCAAGTTAGAGGAACGTAATATAGTTTACTTCTCAGACTTGTGGAGATGGAATAAATTTATGTCCAGAGAAGATCTGGAACTCCTAATTGAACACCAGATGGATAATTTTGATTATATTAAATTAAAAGGTTTCTGTACCAATAAAACTAATGCAGACATTATTAGGAGGGAAGTATCAAATTGGGAAATCATCTTTACATTTAAGGGTTCTGATAAAGGCCTCATTTCCAAAATATATAGAGAATTGTCTCATATATATAAGAATTCAAGCCACTCTTCAATAGATAAGTGGTCAAAGGATATGAACAGACAATTTTCAAATGATGAAATGAAAATCATCTCTAGTCATATGAAAAGTTGCTCCAAATCACTATTGATCAGAGAAATGCAAATTAAGACAACTTTGAGGTACCACCATACCCCTGTCAGAATAGCTAAAATGACAGGAAAACATAACGATGAATGTTGGAGGGGATGTGGGAAAACTGGGACACTAATACATTGTTGGTGGAACTGTGAACGGATCCAACCATTCTGGAGAGCAATTTGGAGCTATGCTCAAAAAGCTATCAAACTGTGCATACCCTTTGACCCAGCAGTGTTTCTACTGGGCCTATATCCCAAAGAGATCTTTGAAGTGGGAAAGGGACCCACATTTGCAAGAATGTTTGTGGTAGCCCTTTATGTAGTAGCTAGAAACTGGAAACTGAAGGGATGACCATCAATTGGAGAGTGGCTGAATAAATTATGGTATGTGAATGTTATGGAATATTATTGCTCTGTATGAAACGACCACCAGGACGATTTCAGAGAGGCCTGGAGAGACTTGCCTGAACTGATGCTGAGTGAAACGAGCAGAACCAGGAGATCATCATACACAGCAACAACAGTATTACATGATGATCAATTCTGATGGTCATGGTTCTCTGCAACAAAGAATTGTCTCAAACCAGTTCCAATTGTTCACTGAAGAAAACCATATACACCCAGGGAGAGGGATATGAAATATGGACCACAACGTAACATTTTCATGATCTCTATTGATGTTTGCTTTCATTGTGTTGTCTTTCTCTGATTTTCTTTTTTTTTTCTTGTAGATAGGATTTTTCTTGCAAAACTTTTCAACTATTATTACATTATTAACATGTAGTGGACTTCCTGCCATCGAGGGGAGGGGAGGGGACTGGGGGTAAAATTTGTAATGGAAAGCTTTGTAAAGATCAATGCTGGGGAACTACCCATACATATGTTATACAAATTAAAAGCTTTAATAAAAAAATTAAATAAAAAAAGAAAATTCATATAAAAGAATAAATGCATCCTATAAATCACTGGTAACTGGGTTCCTTATGATAACTTTTGAAGCATACAAAGTACACACTCCTAATCCTTATTAAAATTTTTGGTTGAATAATCACTTAAAAGGTCAACATTTCATTTCAATTCACACAGCCACAAAATAGTCTCTATCATTACACCCTGAATTAATCTTTTAAAATCCTGGGAATTTTGCTACCTTTATTTGCATTGCCCTTTTCTATCAGATATTGAGTTATCAGTTGATAGCTGAAGCCCTGCATTTCTTGATATATAGAATTGAAAATAAATTTTTTTCATTCTTTCTCTAATTTCCCAGAACCTAACATTGGCTCTGTCACATAGTAGGTACTTAATAAATGATTGTTGACTGAAAAAAAAAATTCTTGTGTTCCCTTTGGACCCAAGCAATTTCCAGAAATATAAAGGAAGGCCTTTAACTTGTGATTAGACTTCTTACATAGGATTTCTTGAACATATACAAGAGCAACACAGGAAGAGATATTAGGAAATGGATAGCTATCTGTAATATAAGAGGGAGTAGCCACAATGATGATACTGCAGATTGATTGAAATATATTTTCTTTATTCCAGAGATATTTCATTGTCCTACAATACTTCTCCACAGCTGATGTTGGAGGAAGAATTTAAAAGTATAATTGTTGACAACCTTATTTTCTAGTAAAAAATTTAGGAAGTACAATAATTTAACTAATTAGGAGACTATATTTTTGAATGTTGTTTTAAAGTCATAATAACATTCTTTTTTTACATTTTTATATTTTTAAAAATGTAAAGGGGCTACTATTATATTCTCAAAGCTGTTTATTGAAAATAAAAACCTAACCTGAATAAATAGTTATTTCAATCAAAACCTAATTAGATGTATGTAAGAATTGTCTTGGATCATTGTACAGAAAAAAAGGTCTTATTTTCTATTTCTTGGTAATCAAAAGAAATCGGAGCTCAGGGGAATAAATCTTAAATAGACACTGCAGAAACTAACTTTCCTGCTTCCTCCTTTATTATTGTCATGCTATAAGATTTGAATAAAGAAGCATTTAAAGGAGTTAACAGGCTGTTCACCTAGTGGGGTTCCAATTGCCTTACATATGAAGTGTGAGCTACCTGCAAAGAGAACAGATGTTATAGCTTCTACTCAAAGGTAAGCTAGTACAAGAAGAACTTGGTGCTGTCCTTCAGTATTGGACTCTTAATTTTGAACACCCTTTTTAAAGACTGAAAAATCTAAATGGTACAAGAGACATTTTTGTTGGTATTCACTTTTTGATTGTTTTTTTTTTTTATTAACTACATGGGAAACAATATAGAGGATACTTGATCAGTTTCTGACAAGGATAATAGAAAACAAAACAAAACAAAAGGTAAGTAGTATACATAGGCAAAGAAGAATTCTGAGTTAAAATAATATCTTTCAGGGTTATAAGACCTTTATTTTATAAGACACTTGTCTGATAATATCCCCAAGAGAAAGAGGAAATCAAGCAACAGAATCCATAATTTACAAAGGAGAAATAGAGGGACAGATAGATTGATCAATCTATCAATCACAAGCATATGCTTCTTTATTCAAATCTCATAGCATGACAATAATAAAGGAGGAAGCAGGAAAGTTAGTTTCTGCAGTGTCTATTTAAGATTTATTCCCCTGAGCTCCGGTTTCTTTTGATTACCCAGAAATAGAAATCTATGGCAAAAATGGAATATAAACTTAAAGGGACTCTATAAAACATCTAAGTCATTCCTTCTTATTCCAGTCTATAAACAACTACATTGCATCTTTTGGAAACCTCAATAAAACCTGTAAGGACAACATTTTTTCCCATTGTAAGACTGTATGAAGTAATAGAAATAACATTAGACCTGATATAAAAAAATATATTTCAAGTACTAATCTTGACACTTGTGGCTATGAGTACAATTAAATTAGCTTCTCTGAGCCTTAAATTCCTCTTCTATAAATTGGGGCTAATAATTCTTTCACTGCCCAGATTATAACATTGCTTTATTTTGAAAAAAGGACTTTGCAAATTTTAAAGTGCTACATACATGAAAGCTATTCTTTCATATATGTTGTCTAAAATTCAACACTTTTTGACCTATGTGAAAATTCTAAATAATTCCTTAGAGCTGACCCACATTCTTTTTAATTCTTTGCTGTTGTGCCAATTTCTACTGAATGTTTTCTCCATCCCTTCACCCACACAAATATAAACTAATTGGAAACGATACAGTTAACAATTGTCTAGGTTATTTGCAATAACTAAAATTTTCTGCATGCCAATTTTATGGAACAATTTGAGATTCAGATTTTTAAAAATCAAAGATATCAAGCTTGCTTGCCTTCCTTTCTCTGCTTTCCATTTTTAAACTGAGAAAAGTAAGACTGCAAATGACCCAATCATTTCATGAAGATAAAAATTCAAATAAATAAAATTTGGAAGCAAAATTAACATTTCTAGTCTTCTAGTCTTTAAGTTTTACATTAGCTTCACTTAAGATAATTCTAATGAGAGAGAGTCTAATAATCACTTATGGTCATATACGGTGTTTCTCATAAGCATCATCTTATCTTGTCTCACAGACCTTTTGAATTAATCAATATTTAACTATCAGAAGACTAAAATTCTTATAAAATGGAATGCAAGTATGCACACACTAGCCCCTTGCTAGAAATTGTCAAAAATACATTTTCTACTTGTAGTTCATTATAACAAAATATCAATTTTGATGTCAACTTTTCTAACACATTTTCTAGGAAAAAACCCATAAAATTCAATACACATAGTAAAATTCGTAACATGCAAAATATTTTCCCTAGTAATTCCCTAAAATTCTGTGATTGTTTCTACAATCTCAATTAAAAATAAACATTTTTCAGACAATATTCACTTCTGTACCACACGAAATATACATTGCATAACTATAAATTCTTAAATTTCTTAAAAACAAAACATTTTAAAAATTATGAATCTTCCTTTTTTGTGACTATTTTTCTTTAATTAAAGCTTTTTATTTACAGAACAAATGAGTAATTTTTCAACATTGAACTTTGCAAAACTCTCTGTTCCAATTTTTTCACTCCTTCCCCACATCCCCTCCCTTAGATGACAGATTGTCTAATATATGTTAAATATGTTACCATATATGATAAATCCAATACATGTATACATATCTATACAGTTTTCTTGCAGTACAAGGAAAATTGAATCAAAAAAGAGAAAGGAAAAAAAAAAGCTTAAGAAGGAAAAAATGCAAGCAAACATCAAACATTTTAAAATGCTATATTGTGGTCCTCATTCAGTTCCCACAGGCCTCTTTCTGGTGATAGATGGCTTTCTTGATTACTGAACAATAGGAACTGGTTTGAATCATTTCATTGTTGAAAAGAACCATGTCCATCAGAACTGATTGTCATATAATATTGATATTGCAATGTGTAATGATCTCCTGATTCTGATCATTTCACTTAATATCATTTCATGTAAGTCTCTCCAGGCCTCTCTGAAATCATTTTGTTGGTCATTTCTTACAGGACAATAATATTCCATAACATTCCTATACCATAATTTGGTCAGCCATTCTCCAATTGATGGGCATCCTTTCAATTTCAAGTTTTTTGCCACTATAAAATGGGTTTCCACAAACATTTTTGCACATAAGGGGCCCTTTCCCTCCTTTAAGCTCTCTTTGGGATATAAACCCAATAGAAACACTGCTGGGTCAAAGGGTATGCACAGTTTGATAACTCTTTGAGCATATTTCCAAAATGCTTTCCAGAATAGTAGGATCCATTCACAGTTCCACCGACAATGTATCATGTCCCAGTTTTCCCACATCCCCTCCAACATTCGTCATTATCTTTTCCTGTCATTTTAGCCAATCTGACAGGTGTGTAGTGGTACCTCAGAGTTGTCTTAATTTGCATTTCTCTGCTCAATAGTGATTTGGAGCACCTTTTCATATGACTAGAAACAGTTTCAATGTCTTCATCTGAAAATTGTCTGTTCGTATCCTTTGACCATTTATCAATTGGAAAATGGCTTGAATTCTTATAAATTTGAGTTAATGAATTTAAATTTCTGCGGTGATATAAGAACATTATATTATATATTATACTGCTTTAAACCTTTCTACAGTGACTGCCCTTGAAAACCAGGAGAGAGGTCACTAAGGCTTAATTGCTCTTGTAAGCAGATGCTCAGATTGGCATGGTCTTGGCATTACCTCATACACTTTTTCCACAGTTGGTAGACAGTGATAGAGATCAGGAAGGATGTACCAGCTTTGGATAATCCAACAATAAATCTATTTTGTGTGACATTTGAGCTCCTTGAGGGCTTCAGAATATGGGAGCATAGCAGAGGCCATTCAACATTTAACCTTGAGGCTATAATCCATGATAGGATTGGCAACTTTAATGTCTTTTGCAAGGTTGTCAATTATGCCAACAGTGGCTTGCACATTTCACCATACTTGTTTGTCACCTTTATTTTCTCACTAAACTGCATGACTGACTTTGAATGCATTGACTTAAATCACATAAAAACTTTCTCTATGCTTTGGGGGCATTATTACAACACAAAACTTGAGCTTAAAGACAAAAAAAATTAAAATAAGCAACAAATAAATGGATAGTTCTTTACAACAGTGGGGTGAAGAATATCAATGAAGGACCTTCTAGGATGCCACCTACTCCACAAATTTGCATATATCATGCCTCTCATCTCTTTTTTCCCCTCTATTGACCATGGCTATTAATGTGCATGATTGCTGATGTTAAAATAAAAATAATTTTACTTTAAGTCCTGAAAGTTATATTATCATATCTTGAAGACTGATTGTAAATGTTCAGTTAATCTCATCTATGGATGTATTCTCTAACTGTAATGCATACATATTTCTCATCTTCTTTTCTCTGATGAATTGGACCTAAAGGATCTACTCACTGTTTTAGAAGCTTGGATCAAATCTCTGAATATTTCTTTGAGGACTACTTAGAAACAAGATAAATTTACAATACTTATTAAAGAAGAAATATACCATACATTTTTAGAAAATTAAAGTAAAATGAGATCTTTAATAACAGTAAAACAACAGTAAAAACAGAAACATGTTGGAGTTAGCACAAAATAACAAGAATGAAAACAACTAAAATTATAGGGGGAATTCACCATGAAACTTGATGCTGAAGTGTTGGTGGAATTGTGAATGGATCCAACCATTCTGAAGAACAATTTGGAATTATGCTCAAAAAGTTATCAAACTTTGCATACCCTTTGACCCAGCAGTGTTTCTACTGGGTCTATATCCCAAAGAGATCTTAAAGGAGGAAAAGGATCCCACATGCGCAAAAATGTTTGTGGCAGCCCTTTTTGTAGTGGCAAGAACCTGGAAATTGAATGGATTCCCATCAATTGGAAAGTGGCTGAATAAATTATGGTATACGAATGTTATGGAATATTATTGTTCTGTAAGAAACGACCAGCAGGGTGATTTCAGAGAGGCCTGGAGAGACTTGCATGAGCTGATGCTGAGTGAAATGAGCAGAAAGAGGAGATAATTATACACGGCAACAACAACAATATGATGATCAATTCTGATGGACATGGCTCTCTTCAACAATGAAATGTTTCAAAACAGTTCCAATTGTTCAGTGAAGAAAGCCATATACACCCAGAGAGAGGGATATGAAATGTGGACCACAATATAAGATTTCCATGATCTCTATCAATGTTTGTGTGAATTGTGTTTACTTTCTCCATTTTTTTTTTCCTTGTACATCTGATTTTTCTTGCACAGCAGGACAACTGTAAAAATATGTATACATATATTCAATTTGTCAAGTATTTTAACATAACATGTAGTGGATTTCCTGCCATCTAGGGGAGTGGTGGGGGCTGGGGGGGAAGAAATTTGTAATGGAAAGCTTTGCAAAGGTCAGTGTTGAAAAATTACCCATACAGATGTTTTGCAATTAATTTACATTAATAAATGCATAACATGCATTAATAAAATAAAAATAAAAAATAAATGCATAAAATGCATTAATAAAATGAAAATTAAAAAAAAGATGTTGTGAGGGGATATATGCTTTGTGTTAGTATTGATTTAAGGGGAAAAAAGTCCTGTGGAATAGGGTAAAATGAAGGCAATACATCTGTTACCCTTTATACTTATTACATGAACAATTTACCTTTTTTTCTTTTCTTGTTTGTCTTTTTTTTTCAGCTCATATGTTTCCTTGTTAAGACTTTTATGTTACCTCTTGCATTGTGGCCAAGTTATCACTGGTAATGCACTGAAGATCGCTTATATACACTTGTATCTACATTATAATTTAAGTGGCCTTCGACTATTGAGACTTACAATTCAAAGTAGGAAGGTGATATTTTTATTTAATTTTGATTTGTTTTCCCATTTTCAAAAAGAAATTCAGAATTAGTGGATGTTATTCAATTTCCTAAATGCCAACCAATCTATTATTTTTCTGCAGTTAAATTTGGGTCCCAAATAATTTTCTATCTTGCCCAAGATTTATCTATATACTTTCTTTAATTTACCCTCTAATTATCTATCTATCTATCTATCTATCTATCTATCTATCTATCTATCTATCTATCTATTTCTATATACAACTCTCAAGAGCATCTATCTACATAAATACATATATATTAGGTAATTGAGTATTTGCAAATAGATTTATGAATGTATACATATGTGAATGAATGGTTATATATATGCATCTATCCATCCATTCATGTATTTTTTATCTATTTACCAGTAGACCAGAACAACAAAATATGGGCAATGTGCATTTTTCTTCCTCTTTGTAAATCCATGAAACAAGTCTGTACTTTTTTTTAATGTGTACTTAATTTTTGCATATCATTGTTTGCTATATTTTCTCTACCAAACTGTGATTTTAAATGCTCCAGTTGGAATCATTTGCTTTCAAGACATGCTTTCTTTATGCTTGTCAAGTGCATTAACGCCACCACGCTTGCATAAAATGAATAATCAGCATTTCATGAAGCCATTTTTTTCTGTTAAAATGAGTTTATTACTGGTTTATTTTTCATGGCCTATCAAACAGATGTTGCTTACTCTCTGAGGAATTCCCCACTTTTCCCAGTCAGTCTGGCTTGCTGATTTGCCAGATACTATATTCCTCTGTACTGTTCAAGAATGTCAGAGAACTTAAGGAATTTGCTTAAGAAAAGAAATCACAACACTACAAGAATTAAGAAGATTATAGAACACTAATTTTAAAATAAATACTGTTGGTGTTAAAAGAATATATAATATTGAGTCATAGTTTGATAAGACCATAGAACATAGAATAGTAGAACACAGAATATTAGAGTTAGAAGAAAGCAAGATATAATTTATTCTTATATGTTTGTTTTTTGGATAAGAGAATCAAAGCAGAGAGAACTGAAGCTATTTGCCAGACTCAGACAAAAAATGGCCACAACAAAAAAAAAAATTAAAAATAAACAAAAAGTGATGACATAGAGAAAAAAATCACCACTCTCAACATCATTTATTTTTACATTATAACTTTGGTTTTCTAATAAAGAAAAACCTCATGTGACATCTCTTTCTCTCTGTCCCTGTCTCTTTGTGTGTGTTTCTATATCTGTGTCTGTGTGTGTCTCTGTGTATGTGTTGGTGTAGTTTTAAATGGAAAATAAACATATCAGAATCAAAGTCATTTAATGTAACCTAAACATTTAAAAAAGGCCATATTGGAAGCACTATATTAAATTTAGTAGAATGCAATAAAAGATCAAAATAAGCCACCTGCATTCAAGCAACACCTGAAGTAATAGGGAGTTAATATGTAAATAATTAGATACATATATGATTTAGATTGATTATGTGTGAATTTATTTCAAAGAGAAAGATACTAGTAACTGTGTAACTTTAATAATTGGGACTTGAATTGAGGTTTTAAAGAAGCCATACAAACAAATAGGCAAAGGTGAGTATGAAGAGCAATACATGTAACAGACATTCATTCACTCAATAAACAATTTTCATTGTGGTACTGTGTGTCAGCCAACTTGAAAAGCCATCAGGACATAAAAAAGAAGTAAAAGACAGAGTTACTGTCCTCAAAAAGCTAATAATTTAATGTGGAAATAACATATAAATAAATACAAAGCAAACTATATGTAGGATAAATAGGACATAATTAACAATAAAAGTATTGGAATTAAGAGGACTAGGGAAAGAATTCCTATAGAAGGTAGAATATTCATTGAGACTTAAAGAAAGCAGGGAAATCAATAATCAGAGTAGAAGAGGGAGAACATTCTAGGTATGGGAAAGAGTCAATGCAAAAGTACTTTAATGGGAGGTTATCATTTTTCTTGTTGTTCAAGGATCACCTAAGTCCATAAAGTTGGATGGTTGATAGCATGGAAAGAAGTGTAGCAAGACAAGAAAAGTAAAAGTAAAAAAAAAAAAAAAAGGGCTAGGTTGAGAATTATTTTGCATGTCAACCAAAACAGTTTTTTTGATTTTTGAGATAAGAGGGACTTATCACAGCTTATTGAATTGATGAGTTAAAAGATTCATCTTTACTATAGTAGAATCATTCTTCCAACTAAATGCATTATTCATTGGAGTGAAAGGAAACTTGAGACTTGAATATCTCAAGTAAAAGATTATAAGTAATGAAGTCCAAGAAGAAAGTGGTAGCAAGTGAAGAAAAACAAGAGAGTATTGTTGTTAACATCTAGAAAAAAGATAAGAGTCTCATTCAGTCCCATCCATAGCTATGGATTCTAAACTCTCCACCACTATTAATAAAATATTAACTATCTCTAATCTCTAATACTGCTTCAATTTCTCAGGGCATTACAACAACAAAGGTGAAAGAAATAATTTTAAAATATTTAAAAATTTAAAAAAAATAATAACATGAGACATTTCATAACAAAAACAACTGAGATGGAGAACAGATCAAGAAGAGAAAACAAGAATAATCAGACTACCTGAAAACTACAATCAAAGAATCTTGATTTGGTGATGCCATAAATAAGTCTACAAAATTCAGAATCAAATAGGGGGTTACAGAGGGGAGAAAACATAGATAAAATATTTATTCTAATTGTTATGAGACATAACCCGTTCCCAGATTTTCCTGTGATAATCTGTATAGAGTGACTGTGAAGATGGAACTCTTTATAAAATTTCATTGCCTATTCCCCAACTTCTGGGCAACTTTCAAAAAACAACAACAACAACAAAACAAACAAACAAACTAAAAACTTTGATATATAAATTTAGTGCATCTTTTATACGGGTCTGAGACCTGATTTTCAGGGTATTCCATTTGCTTGCTCCTTGATCCCTCCTTCTGAGGGATCTAGCATGTCCCCTCTTTCCCTGAGAAACCCCCAAGGCTGCATTTCCCCTATATAAGATGTCCTCGCAATAAGATCTTTGCTAAATCCTTTCCAAAACTAAGACCACTATGAGGTAGTCTCTCTGTCTCTGACTTTTTCTTTCTTTCTCTCTCTCCCTCATGAGTGCCTTCCTATCTTAAGATCATTGACCTCAGAAAAAGCTAAAGAATTTAGAATGGATAAATTTTAAGGATTTATGTGGGCTATATGTTATTAGAGTTCACTTTCTATTCTCAACATTCCATGTTTATGTGCTATAGGAAACCAGTTTTCAGTGTGTAACTTTGACATTTTGGGGGTTCCTAGGCCATTCACAAATTTTTTTTTAAATTTTATTTGCATAACATATGTGTGGGTAATTCTTCAACAATAACCCTTACATAGCTTTCCGTTACAAATTTTCCCCCAACTCCTCACCCCTCCCCTAGATGGCAGGATATCCACTACATGTTAATTATGCCAAAATATTGGCAAATCGAATATATGTATACATATTTGCAAACTTGTCATTGTTGTGCAAAAAAAATCTTGTCTACACAAATGATATATAAGATAAAGGAAACACAATGTAAGCAAACATCAATCAAGGAGTATGAGAATGTTATGTTGTGGTCCACATTTCACATCCCTCTCTCTGGGTGTATATGGCTTTCTTCAGTGAACAGTTGGAGGTGGTTTGAAACATTTCATTGTTGAAGAGAGCCATGTCCATCAGAATTGATCGTCATATATTACTCTTGTTGCCATGTATAATGATCTCCTGGTTCTGCTCATTTCACTCAGCATCAGTTCATGTAAGTCTCTCCAGGCCTCTCTGAAATCATCTTGCTGGTCATTTCTTACAGAACAATAATACTCCATAATATTCATATACCATAATTTATTCAGCCACTCTCTAATTGAAGGACATCTATTCAATTTCCAGTTTCTAGCCACTACAAAAAGGGCTGCCACAAACATTCTTGCACATGTGGGGCCTTTTCCTTCCTTTATGATTTCTTTGGGATATAAGCCCAATAGAAATGCTGCTGGGTCAAAGGGTATGCACAGTTTGATAACTTTTTGAGCTTAGCTCCAAATTGTTCTCCAGAATGGCTGTATCCGTTCACAGCTCCACCAACAATGCATCAGTGTCCCAGCCCTCCCACATCCCCTCCAACATTCATCATTAACTTTTCCTGTCATTTTAGCCAATCTGACAGGTGTGAAGTGGTATCTCAGGATTGTCTTGATTTGCATTTCTCTGATCAATAGTGATTTGGAGCACCTTTTCATATGACTATAAATAGTTTTAATTTCATCCTCTGAAAATTGTCTGTTCATATCCCTTGACCATTTATTGATTGGATAATGGCTTGAATTTTTATAAATATGAGACAATTCTCTATATATTTTAGAGATAAGATCTTTATCAGAACCCTTAAATGTAAAAATAATTTCCCAATTTATTGTTTCCCTCCTAATCTTGTCTGCATTGATTTTGTTTGTACAAAAACTTTTTAACTTAATATAGTCAAAGTTATCTATCTGCTTTTCAATTAAGAGTTCCAGTTCTTCTTTGGACATAAATTTATTCCATCTCCATAGGTCTGAGAGGTAAACTATATTACATTCCTCTAATTTACTTATAGTATCACTCTTTATATCCAGATCATGAACCCATTTAGATCTTATCTTGGGATGGGGTGTTAGATGTGGGTCAAGCCCTAATTTCTTCCACACTAGTTTCCAGTTTTCCCAGCAGTTTTTGTCAAATAGTGAATACTTATCCCAAAAGCTGGGGTCTTTGGGTTTATCAAAAACCAAATTGCTATAGTTATTGCCTAGTTTGTCTTGTTATTCTATCCTATTCCACTGATGGACTACTCTATTTCTTAGCCACTGCCAAATGGTTTTGATGACCACTGCTTTATAATATAGTTTTAGATCTGGTACAGCAAGTCCACCATCGTCAGCCTTTTTTTTTTTTTCATTAATCCCCTTGAAATTCTTGACCTTTTGTTTTTCCAAATGAACTTCGCTACTATTTTTTCTAGATCTGTAAGATAATTTCTTGGGAGTTTCATTGGTATGGCACTAAATAAGTAAATTAGTTTGGGTAGTATTGTCATTTTTATTGTATTCGCTAATCCCACCCATGAGCATTTTAAGTTTTTCCAATTGACTAGGTCTGATTTTATTTGTGTGGAAAGTGTTTTGTAGTTTAGTTCATATAGTTCCTGACCATCCCTTGACAGATAAATTCCCAAATATTTTATACTATCAACAGTTATTTTGATGGAATTTCTTTTTGTATCTCTTGCTGCTGAACTTTGTTGGTAATATATAAAAATGCTGATGATTTATGTGTATTTATTTTGTATCCAGCAACTTTGCTAAAGTTGTGAATTGTTTCTAGTAGTTTTTTAGTTAAGTCTTTAGGGTTCTCTACGTATATCATCATGTCTTCTGCAAAGAGTGATAATTTGGTTTCCTCATTACCTACTCTACTTCCTTTAATCTCTTTTTTTTCTCTTACTGCCAAAGCTAACATTTCTAAGACAATATTAAATAATAATGGTGACAGTGGGCAGCCTTGTTTCACTCCTGATCTTATTGGGAATTGTTCTAGTTTGAGTCCATTACATATGATGCTTGCTGAAGGTTTTAAGTAGATACTACTAATCATTTAAGGAAAAGCCCATTTATTCCTATACTCTCCAGTGTTTTTAATAGGAATGGGTGTTGGATTTTATCAAAGGCTTTTTCTGCATCTATGGAGATAATCATATGGTTTTTATTAATTTGGTTATTAATATAATTGATTATGCAAATAGTTTTCCTAATATTGAACCAGCCCTGCATTCCTGGTATAAATCCTACTTGGTCATGATGTATTATCCTGGGGATGACTTTCTGTAATCTTGTTGCTAAAATCTTATTTAAAATTTTTGCATCAATATTCATTAGGGAAATGGGTCTATAGTTTTCTTTCTCAGTTTTCTCCCTACCTGGTTTATCTATCAGCACCATATCTGTTTCATAAAAGGAATTTTGGTAGTACACCTTCTTTCCCTATTTTTTCAAATAGTTTATATAGTATTGGGATTAATTGTTCTTTGAATGTTTGGTAAAATTCACATGTAAATCCATCTGGCCCTGGAGATTTTTTCTTAGGGAGTTGTTTAATAGCTTGTTCTATTTCTTTTCCCGAAATAGGCTTATTTAAATAATTTATTTTCTCTTCCTCTCTTAACTCTCCTCTAGGAATTTGGATGCTATACCTCTGGTGCATATATGTTAAGTATTGATACTGCTTCATTGTCTATGGAACCCTTTAGTAAAATGTAGTTTCCTTCCTTATCTCTTTTAATTAGATCTATTTTTGTTTTTACTTGATCCGAGATAAGGATTGCTACCCCTGCCTTTCTTTGTTCACCTGAAGCATAGAAGATTCTGCTCCAGCCCTTTACCTTCACTCTGTATGTATCTCTATGTTTTAGATGTGTTTCTTGTAAACAACATATTGTAGGATTCTGGCTTTTAATCCAGTCTGCTACCCGCTTCCGTTTTATGGGAGAGTTCATCCCATTCACATTCACAGTTAAAATAACTATATCTGTATTCCCTGCCATCTTATTTACCCAGAGTTATGATTTTCTCTTCCCTTTCCCCTCTCTCCCTTCCCCCCTCCCCAGTACTTTGCTCTTGATGACCACCTCCCACCAATAATCCAACTCCCTTTAGAGTCCCTCTCTCCCCTTTATACCTTTCCCCTAATCCTTCTATCAGTTTATCCCTTT
>JAJPUD010016158.1:0-35002 GCA_023553655.1 Myrmecobius fasciatus | reverse complement strand
TTGATATTTTAATTGTTTTTGTCTGTCAGCTTGTAATATTTTTTCCTTGAGATTGTAATTTTGGAATTTTGTCACAATGTTCCTTGGGGTTTTCCTGGTGGGATCTCTTTCCAGAGGTGATCAATGGATGCTTTTAAACAATATTTACCTCTTTGTGGCAGTTTCCCTAATGATCACTTATAGAATGCTATCTAGCTCTGCTCCTAAGGTAAAAGGTTGCTATGCCAAGCTTCCTGTGCAACTCTGAGCCATGACTTTGAGCATAGGGGCCTTTTTCCCCCAGGGGCTAGCTTTCCCTGCTCTTTTCAGAAAACAGCCTAGTTTCCCAGAATTTGCCTTCTGAGGTAAGATTGAAAACTGCCCCACTGATCTGCTCCTCTACTGAATCAGAACTGAAGGTCTTGGCTGCTGATTTGCTGTGATTTGGACTCTCTCTGTGGCTTCCCCAGAGACTATCTGAGCTTTGCTGAACACCTTTTTCACCCCAATGATACTGACATTTTTGAAATTTTTCCAGTTTCTCTTGAACTGAAGAGTGATTTCACTCCATGATATTCTGTTCAAATGTTTGGTTTCATGTGTTTTTGTGGGAAATTGGGAGAACTGGAGCAGCTTCCTGATGTTCCTCTGCAATCTTAGCTCCCTGAATCTATACTTTAAGAAAGTTTTCATTCTACTGGTGGTATACCATGTTTACCTAAATAGATATACACATCATTACTTGATAACAGAAAGAATAGTAGTGACAAGAATTAAAAATAAACATGAATCAGAATTTTGTGTAACTTGTTTGTGGCAGCCCTTTTTGTAGTGGCTTGAAACTGGACACTGAATGGATGCCCATCAGTTAGAGAATGGCTGAATAAATTATGGTATATGAATGTGATGGAATATTATTGTTCTGTAAGAAACTACCAGCAAGATGACTTCAAAGAGGCCTGGAGAGACTTGCATAAACTGATGCTAAGTGAAATTAGCAGAACCAGGAGATCATTATATACAGCAACAAGACTGTAGAATGATCAATTCTGATGGACATGGCTCTCCTCAACAATGAGATGTTTCAAACCAGTTCTAATTGTTTAATGATGACAAAAGCCATGTGCACCCAGAGAGAGGCCTGTGGAATCTAAGAGTGGACCACAACATAGCATTTTCATGCTTTCTGTTGATGTTTGCTTGCATTTTGTTTTCCTTCTCAATTGTTTTCCTTGTAGATCCGATTTTTCTTGTGAAGCAAGATAACTATATAAATAGGTATACATATATTTGATTTGCCATATATTTTAACATAATTAGCATATATTAGACTACCTGCCAACTAGGGGAGGGGTGGGAGGAAGGAGAGAAACATTTGGAACAGAAGGCTTTGCAAGGGTCCACGTTGAAAAATTGCCCATGCATATATTTTGCAAAAAAAAAGAAAAGAATAAAATATCTAATTTATTAGTTAGAATTTTTGTTATACAAAAATTCTTAGCTTAGAAAAGAGATAGGAAACATGGAAAACAAGGGAAGATATTTTATTTTTTACTTATGGAAACTACACAAAATATCATTGGACTAATTTCTGATTATTATCAATTATCAAGCTATAAAGGTAGCTAGGTAGCTACAAATAGCATGAGTGAATTAGAAAATAAAAAGGAACAGACATATTACTCTTTCTAAATGGTGTCATTAACAGTTTACAAAATCATTTTTATAACTTAACATTGTTGGGTTTTTTTCACCTGGGCAGAATTCATGTCATTAATATCTTGTCAATTCATATTAATTTATCATAACAAATATAAAAAAGATAATTTTATGCAAATTCATAATTAGTTCCCTAAGTTCACAGTGAGATAATATTATTTTCCTAAAGTCAAATTATTGGAAATGAGTTAAAAGCAGAACATGAGGCCAGGCTATCCACTACTCTATACCATCTCATCTCTGACTCATATTAAATAGCTTTCATATTAAATAGAATGAAAAGGAAAAACCTCATGAAAGTGTAGTTCAACTTAAATAAAATGTGTGTATATCTATTTATCTGTCTATCTATCTATTATCTAGCTTCCATATATCTATCTCTATATAGTTAATCTTTTGGCATGTTATGAATGAGTCTAATTTACAATGAAAACTTGTCATTTTAATCTAATATTCTCCTTTTAAATGTTTGCTTTGAATTGATGTTTAAATGCCCAAGCCCAGCGCCAACACTGACTAGACTGTAGCAAACTGTCTTTCCTATCTCAGGAATAATGAAAAAAGAGGAAATCACTAAACTGGTCCTGGCTTCTCTCTGAGGTTTTATTTATGTAAGCTCAGCAGGTTCTTCAGGTTCATCAACTAAACTCAAGCTATACTGGACTGGCTTGCTGCCATCTCTATTTCTCTGCCCAATGTCAATGGATATCATCGATCACAAGAACACCTCCAGAAAAACACCATCATCACAAGGCTTGCTGCCAGTATCAGGAAACTCAAAATAGATCTCAACAAACAATTCTAGTCTCTTTTTTACTTTAGCACTGAAGTCTTAGTATTAGGAATACAAAATTAAAATAACCTATAGGACTTGTGATGAAATACTTTGACAAAAACGATCATAG
Organism: Myrmecobius fasciatus; assembly: GCA_023553655.1. NCBI lineage: Eukaryota > Metazoa > Chordata > Mammalia > Dasyuromorphia > Myrmecobiidae > Myrmecobius > Myrmecobius fasciatus. Next base: position 32,399 of record JAJPUD010016158.1, on the reverse strand, counting down.
CTGAAATATAACATCTTCCTCCATTTTTTCTTTCCTCTCTTTCCTTCTTTCCTCTATCATTTTGCCTCCTTTCCTAACTTTCAACCTTTCTGTCTTCTTCCTTCATGAACTTTCTCTTCCTTCTCTTTTCTATCTCTCCTTTGTTTTTATCTTCCTTTTTTCCTCCCTTTTAACCTTTCTTTCTTCCTTAATTTCTTATTCATTCTTTCTTTTTCTTCCTTTCTTCATTACCATCACCATCATCATCTGTTTATTTTCCTATATCTTCATTTCTCTCCCTCTCTTTCAATTTTTCTCAGGTTTAATTTGTGTCTCTATCTGCCTCTTTGCCTCTCTTCTCTCTCTTTTTCTCTCTTCCTTCCTTCCTCCTAACCACAGCAATAACTACAGCAAAAATAGCTCTACAACTTTCTGGATGTGAGTATGATTTTCAACAATCCATACTTTGATCTGACCATTACATTTTAAACTTTGTTAATATGCTACTATAAATTATATTTCCTACAAGATATCTTTCAAAACTCATGGAAAATCCTCCATAAATTCTCTGAAAATAATGAAGTCATCAAAAGAGCATTAAGATTTTCCATCTGCTATCCTTCACTGTTACAATATAACTCCATTTTCTTTTAAAGACATAGTAATTGAGTTGTAGTATATTACAATGAATTCCAGGAAAGGTCAATCATATATATACACTGTATTTTTAAAATAAATATCTCTTTTTAAGACCTCAAAAGAAGTAACCTCCATTATGGTTTATTTTCTCCATATTCAAATATTTAAGCAATAAGAGGGAGAGGGACACTTTTATGTCAATATGATAATGCTTTAGAATATTTTTTAGTCATGGAACAATACCAACAGGAAATATATACTCTAAAAATAACTTCAATTAGTGGATAATATCTCCAGCTGATTTAATTTCCTTTGCTATATTTGTGCCTTTTGTAATATGGAAAAAACAAATCTACTCTTGTATATGTTCTTCTATGTTCTTTCAAAGGATTTTAATATTCAAGTATAATTTAAAAGAGAATTTATATGACAATGATAATATTCTTCTTCATTGTGTATACCTTCCTCTGTCCCTTGGTTTTCCAAAGAGTAGGAAGTAATATAAACATTTAAGTTTTTGTTATATATTTTATGAAATAATTTTGTGCTAATTGGTCTTTTTCTATATTAGTAAGCCTTTCCTCTTCAATGAATAATTCTTCAAGTGTTTTTTACATATGATTCATAGCAGATTGAGTTGCTTATGAGTATATTTTAATTGTTGAATGGTTATTTCTTTCATTAATGAAGCCCTGAAATGCTGAACCAGAATCAACTTTAGGCTCATGAAGAATCTGTCAGTTTTGAGTATTTCTGCTTAAATTTAATTTTGCCAAAGTAGGAATGGATTAAGAAATAAATGTTTCAATAATAAAACATACCATGAATATTATTTAGCAATTTGGAGGTAATATTAAATAAAGTGACATTTTTTAAGAGTGTAAAAAAATGAAAATCTGAGAAATATGCCCATTTTATTACTGCAAGCTTTTCTTTTCACGAAAACATTTCGGGGTCATTTTAAATAAATAAGCATTACCTAGATTGTAAAAAAAAATACATGGTCACAAGGTAATTTGGGGAGATACTGTTCTTACCCTAACCTTTTACTGCCCTCCAAAGCTCTGCCAATGTTGGAGGTATTTTATAGGCTTTTTGTTCATAATTTTAGAGTATTTTTAGTAATGCTCAGGAAACAAATTTTTACTAATAGAAATTTTTATTAATAGAAATGCTATTGTATCATAAGTTTTTTTTTTCCTTTTTTGGACATGACAACAATAAATAGAAACAATCTCATCAAATTTTACTAGAAGGGGCAGAGCCAAGATGGCGAACTGCAGACAGCATTCTCTGTGAACTCCTGAAACCTTCCCTCAGACCCAGACAAATTGAGCCTCCAAACTGGTTCAGGAGTGAGGGCTCCACCAAACACTTGGACTACAAGGCACTTCTATCAAATATCTACTTTGAAAAAACTCCGGAGGTTAGTCTCAGGGGAAATCGGCCACTGGCCGCAATCACACTCCAGCGATCCTTGGGGAAAGCCAAGCTGCGACACAGGAGGATTTTAGGCACCCAGGAAGCCCCTGGGAGACGCCTGGGCCACTTTGCTCTGCTTGTGGGCAGGTGCTTTGGCAGATCTGCCTCTGGCAAAGGGTGGATTGAGAGCAGCTGAAAGCATGGTCCTACTGGGGATCTAGCCTGACCAGCCTCAAACCAGAAGTCAAATCGGCAAACTGCCCCAGGGCAAATTGAAACTGCAGAAGTACTCCCTGCTGGTGACTGATACCTCAGCTGAAAACCATGAATAAGAAGCACAAGAGAGCTCTCACCATAGACAGCTTTTACAGAGAGAAAATAGAGAAGTTCCCAGATCCTGAGATTCTGAAAACAATCCAAGATGAAGCCACAAAGGTGCACTTAAGCTGGTCTCCCTTTCAGAAGGCTTACCTGGAAGATTGCATAAGGAATCTCAAAAGAGAGCTAGAGGAAGATTGGGCAAATAAATTGAGATCAGGGCAACAGAGATATCAAAAACTGGAAAACAAGACTGGTGAATTGGAAAAAGAAAACAATTACTGAAAAATAAAAATGGCAAATTGAAAAAGACAACAATTCACTGAAAAACAAAATTGGTGAATTGGAAAAAGACAACAATTCACTGAAAAACAAAATTGGTGAATTGGAAGAAGACAACAATTCATTGAGAAATAAAACTGGCAAAATAGAAAAACAATGCATTGAATCAAGACATTAAATTGGCCAGTTACAAAAAGAGCTAAAAAAGATAACTGAAAGAAATAATACTTTAAAAATTAAAATTGAATAAATACAAGTAAATGACAACAAAACTTCAAGAATCAGTCAAAGAAAAACAAAAAAAATGAAAAAAAAATAGAAGAAAATATGATATATCTCCTTGGAAAAACAACTGACTTGGAAAACAGATACAGGAGAGACAATCTAAAAATTATCAGACTCCCTGAAAGCCACGATGAAAAAAAAAGAACCTAGATGCTATCTTCCAGGAAATCATGAAAGAGAATTGCCCTGATGTTTTAGAATCAGAAGGCAACATTGGCATTGAAAGAATTCACCAATCACCTCCTGAAAGAGACCCCAAAATTAAAACCCCAAAGAATATCGTGGCCCAATTTCAGGACTATCACACCAAGGAAAGGATATTACAAGCAGCTAGAAAGAAACAGTTCAAATACCGAGGAACTGTAATTAGAATTACACAAGATCTGTCAGCTTCCACATTAAAAGGATTGAAGGGCCTGGAATCAGATATTCTGAAAGGCAAAAGAACTTGGATTACAGCCAAGAATAAGTTATCCAGCTAGAATGAGCATCCTCTTCCAGGGAAGAAGATGGTCATTCAATGATACAGGAGAATTTCACCTATTTCTAATGAAAAGACCTGAACAAAAAATTTGACCTCCAAATACAGAACTCAAGAGAAGCATAAAAAGATAAAAAGGAAAGAACTCTTGAGAACTATATTTCTACTATACGTGTCCTTAAAGAATGGGAGTATAATTCGATTTTTCTTTGATAATAATGGAAAGGAAATTAGAGGTGGAAGGGATACTATACTGAAAAAGGGGGGGGAGGCAAAATAAAGTAAAAATAAAGGAGGTAAAATAAGGCAAAATCTCATAGACATAGAAGATCTAATATAATTCAGGGAAAATAGGGAGAGCGCTGAGTATTGTGTAAACCTAAATCTCATTAGATTGGACTCTAAGAGAGTATATCAGACACATTTGGCTTCAAAGAAAGGCCTGACTCTCCTTGTGGGAAGGTGGGAGGGAAAGGAGGAAAGGAAAGGGACAAACTATTAGAAGGATTAGGGGAAAGGTATTAATGGGAGGGAGGGATTCTAAAGGGGGGAGGAGTGTTGGTGGGAGGTGGTTATCAAAAATAAAGTACTGGGGAGGGGCTAAGGGAGAGAGGGGAAAGGGAAGGGAAATTCATAACTCTGGGTAAATAAGGTGGCAGGGAATACAGATAGAGTTATTTTAAGTGTGAATGTGAATGGGATGAACTCTCCCATAAAACGGAAGCGGGTAGCAGAATGGATTAAAAGCCAGAATCGTACAATATGTTGTTTACAAGAAACACATCTAAAACATAGAGATACATACAGAGTGAAGGTAAAGGGCTGGAGCAGAATCTTCTATGCTTCAGGTGAACAAAGAAAGGCAGGGGTAGCAATCCTTATTTCCGATCAAGTAAAAACAAAATTAGATCTAATTAAAAGAGATAAGGAAGGAAACTATATTTTACTAAATGGTACCATAGACAATGAAGCGGTATTAATACTAAACATATATGCACCAAGTGGTATAGCATCCAAATTCCTAGAGGAGAAAGTAACAGAGATGCAAGGAGAAATAGACAGAAATACAATACTAGTGGGGATCTCAAACTTACTCTCTCAGAATTAGATAAATCATATCATAAAATAAATAAGAAAGAAGTTAGGGAGGTTCACAAAAGGCTAGAAAAGTTAGGTAGGATAGATCTCTGGAGGAAACTGAATGGTGATAGAAGGGAATATACTTTTTTCTCAGGGGTTCATGGAACTTATACAAAAATTGATCATGTGTTAGGGCATAAAAACCTCAAAATCAAATGCAGAAAAGTAGAATTAGTAAATGCATCCTTCTCAGATCATGATGCAATAAAACTCACATGTAATATAAGGCCAGGAGAAAATAGGCCACAAGTTAATTGGAAATTAAATAATCTAATCCTGAAGAATGAATGGGTGAAAGAGCAAATTATAGACACAAGCGATAATTTCATCCAGGAGAATGACAAAAATGAGACAACATACCAAAATTTGTGGGACATGGCTAAAGCGGTTATACGGGGGAATTTTATATCTCTAGATGCTTATTTGCATAAAACAGAGAAAGAGAAGATCAATGAACTGAGTTTAAAATTAAATAAGCTAGAAAAAGTCCAAAGTAAAAACCTTCAATTAAATACCCAATTGGAAATTCTGAAACTTAAAGGGGAGATCAATAAAATTGTAAATAAGAAAACTACTGAATTAATAAATAAAACTAAGAATTGGTTTTATGAACAAACCAACAAAATAAATAAGCCTTTAGTTAATTTGATTATAAAAAGGAAAGAGGAAAATCAAATTGTTAGTCTCAAAAATGATAAGGGAGAATTTCCTCCAATGAATAGGAAATTAAAATAATAATTAGGATTTTCTTTGCCCAACTTTATGCCAATAAATTTGATAATGTAAATGAAATGGAGGAATATCTAGAAAAATATAGATTGCCTAAATTAACCAAAGGGGAAATAAATTATTTAAATAGCCACATTTTGGAAAAAGAAATAGAACAAGCTATTAATCAACTCCCTAAGAAAAAATCTCCAGGGCCAGATGGATTTACATGTGAATTTTACCAACCAGTCAAAGAACAATTAATCCCAATACTATACAAACTATTTGAAAAAATAGGGAGAGAAGGTGTACTACCAAATTCCTTCTATGACACAAATATGGTGCTGATAGTTAAACCAGGTTGGGAGAAAACTGCGAAAGAAAGCTATAGACCCATTTCCGTAATGAATATTGATGCAAAAATTCTAAATAAGATTTTAGCAATGAGATTACAGAACGTTATCCCCAGGATAATATACCAAGATGAAGTAGGATTTATGCCAGGAATGTAGGGCTGGTTCAATATTAGGAAACTATTAGCATAATCAATTATATTAATAACCAAATTAACAAAAACATATGATTGTCTCAATAGATGCAGAAAAAGCCTTTCATAAAATCCAACACCCATTCCTATTAAAAACACTGGAGAGTATAGGAATAAATGGGATTTTCCTTAAAATGATTAGTAGTATCTAATAAAAACCTTCAGCAAGTATCATATGTAATGGAGTCAAACTAGAACCATTCCCAATAAGATCAGGAGTGAAACAAGGCTGCCCACTGTCACCATTATTATTTAATATTCTCTTAGAAATGTTAGCTTTGGCAGTAAGAGAAGAAAAAAATTAAAGGAATTAGAGTAGGTAATGAGAAAACCAAATTATCACTCTTTGCCGATGATATGATGGTATATTTAAAGAACCCTAGAGACTCAACTAAAAACTACGAGAAACAATTCACAACTATAGCAAAGTTGCAGGATTCAAAATAAATCCACATAAGTCATCAGCATTTTTATATATTACCAATAAAGTTCAGCAATAAGAAATACAAAAAGAAATTCCATTTCAAATAATGGTTGATAGTATAAAATATTTTGGAATTTATCTGCCAAGGGAAAGTCAAGAACCATATGAACTAAACTACAAAACACTTTCCACACAAATAAAATCAGACCTAATCAATTGGAAAAACTTAAAATGCTCATGGTAGGCTGATCGAATATAATAAAAATTACAATACTACCCAAACTAATTTACTTATTTAGTGCCATACCAATCAAACTCCCAAGAAATTATCTTACAGATCTAGAAGACATAGTAGCAAAATTCATTTGGAAGAACAAAAGGTCAAGTGTTTCAAGAGAATTAATGAAAAAAAAGTCTGATGGTGGTAGACTTTCGGTACCAAATCTAAAAGTATATTACAAAGCAGCGGTCATCAAAACCATTTGATACTGGCTAAGAAATAGAGTAGTCGATCAGTTGAACAGGATAGAATCACAAGACAAACTACATAATAACTATAGCAATTTAGTGTTTGATAAACCCAAAGACCCTAGCTTCTGGGATAAGTACTCACTATTTGGCAAAAACTGCTGGGAAAATTGGAAACTAGTGTGGAAGAAATTAGGGCATGACTCACATCTAACACCACATACCAAGAGAAGATCTAAATGGGTTCATGATCTGGATATAAAGAGTGATACTATAAGTTAATTAGAGGAACAACCTCTCAGACCTATGAAGATGGAATAAATTTATGTCCAAAAAAGAACTGGAACTCTTAATTGAAAACCAGATAGATAACTTTGACTATATTAAGTTAAAAAGTTTTTGTACAAACAAAATCAATGCAGTCAAGATTATGAAGGAAGCAATAAATTCGGAAATCATCTCTACATTTAAGGGTTCTGATATAGGTCTCATCTCTAAAATATATAGAGAATTGTCTCATATTTATAAAAATTCAAGCCATTCTCCAATCGTTAAATGATCAAAGGATATGAACAGACAATTTTCAGAGGATGAAATTAAAACTATTTGTAGTCATATGAAAAGGTGCTCCAAATCACTATTGATCAGAGAAATGCAAATCAAGACAACCCTGAGGTACCACTATGCATCTGTCAGATTGGCTAAAATGACAGTCAAAGTTGATGATGAATGTTGGAGGGGATATGGGAAGGCTGGGACCCTGATGCATTGTTGGTGGAGCTGTGAACGGATACAGCCATTCTGGAGAGCAATTTAGAACTATGCTCAAAAAGTTATCAAACTGTGCATACCCTTTGACCCAGCAGCATTTCTATTGGGCTTATATCCCAAAGAAATCATAAGGAAGGAAAGGGCCCCACATATGCAAAAATGTTTGTGGCAGCCCTTTTTATAGTGTCTAGAAACTGGAAACTGAATAGATGCCCTTCAATTGGAGAATGGCTGAATAAATTATGGTATATGAATATTATGGAATATTATTGCTCTGTAAGAAATGACCAACAGGACGATTTCAGAGACACCTGGAGAGACCTGCATGAACTGATGCTGAATGAAATGAGCAGAACCAGGAGATCATTACACATGGCAACAACAATACTATATGACGATCAATTCTGATGAACATGGCTCCCTTCAACAATGAAATGTTTCAAATCAGTTCCAATTGTTCACTGAAAAAAGCCATATACACCTAGAGAGAGGGATGTGAAATGTGGACCACACCATAACATTCTCATACTCTTGATTTATGTTTGCTCACATTGTGTTTCCTTTATCTGATATGTCTTTTGTGTAGATACCATTTTTCTTTCACAACAATGATAAGTTTGGAAATATGTATACATATATTTGATTTTCCAAGTATTTTAATATTATTAACATGTAGTAGATATCCTGCCATCTAGCGGAGGGGTGGGGAGTTGGGGGGAAAAATCTGTAACAGAAAGCTATTGAAGGGTTAATGTTGAAGAATTACCCATACATATGGTTTGCAAATAAAATAAAATTTTAAAAAAAATTAGTAGAAGGGACCTTAGAGTATGTTGAATACCAAAACTAAGGTCCAGAAAAGCCTAAAACACCCTTTCAGTTTATTGTTCTTTACTTTATATTTATTGCCTTAGGAGAGATAATATGTTGGTGGCAAAAATCTTGCAATACAGATTTCTTGTTTACTGGTCCATTGTTCTAACCTATACATTTGATTGCCCAGAATATAATTTCTAGATGTTATTCAACTATTCTTTTCACTTTCTTATTTTATTATTATTATTATTTTATTTTATTTTGCTGAGGCATTCGGGGTTAAATGACTTGCCCAAAGTCACACAGCTAGGAAGTATTAAGACTCTGAGGGCAGATTTGAACTTATGTCTTCCTAAATTCAGGGCTGGTACTCTACCACTACAAGGACTACTTGTCTGTTCCTTACATTTTAATGAACAAAGATTATCTTTAATTATTTTGAACAATCTTGGGAATCCTAATGATATTTGCCATAATTATTATTGTTACTTATAAAAACTGATCTGGCATGAATTTAAATAGCAATGAAAATGGAGTCATAGAAGGCAAGAATTTAATTCAATTCATCTACTCATTCAATATTTTAATTAAGTACTTTACTTTCCTCAGGGAATTTGCATTTACACATAAAATAGAACTATCTCTGAGATGAATTCAAATATCATATCGATTACTACCAGTGTGACTTTGAACAGGTCATCTTACTCAGCTTCTCACTATGTAAAATAAGAGGATTGGGTGAAATTATATTTGTGGACCCTTCCATCCTTCCATTAATGAACCTGTGATCTACTTAATCTGTCAAGTAAAAAGATGTTAATTCTAAAATCACATAGATTTCTTATAGCTTAACCACCAATATTTCCATAAAATGATGTTTCTGGTTCAGCATGATAGATAAGATATGCAATGTAATAAGTGTATTTGCATAATTGTTTATTTAATGTAATATATGTAAATTTAGATATGGAGTTGCTTGTGGCCTAGTCTGGGTTTACAATTTCTTTGGGAGCTATGGGACATAAGACCTATCAGGAACAGGTACTATGATAGGGGCTAGCATTATAAAAACAAAAGAAATTATTCTCTGTCCTCATGGATCTTACATTGTTTTGAGATATTTAAAATTTATTGAGATCAGCAAATGGAAGATCACGGTAGGAGATTAATAATATCATCAAACTGAAGCATCAGGTAAGGCTTCATAGAAATAGGGAAATCTGACCTCAGTCTCAAAGTTAAGGAGCCTAACAGGATAAGGGGAGAAGAGAATGTATTTTGAACATGTAATACAACTGATTAAAGAGAAAGAACAGGAAGATAGAAGATATGTTCTGAGTATATCTAGTAAGGCCCTTTGACTAAAATATAGAAAATAAATATTCATTTGGAAGCTTAAATTGTATATATGTTTAAATAGCAAAATGAATAGTTTTTGTTTTTCCTAGAGGCAACAACAAGGCACTGTTGATTTGGAAACAGGGCAATAAGCCTTGTGATATAGACATTTAACTTCACAGTTGCTTCAAGGGTTTATTGGAAACAAGCAAACTCAATGCGACTAGAACAATTATAATCCAAGGAACATTTTATTTTGAAAGGGATTTGACACGCTCTCTCTGTCCACATTTTATAGATGAGAAACAGAAGACCCTCCTTATCTTGTACATAACAAAGGTATTATTTGAACACAGATTATCAGACTTATAAACCAACATTCCTTCCACAACACTAGCAAAACTTCAATTGACAGTCTAGTTAATTTATCATATATAGGTGTTGGTGACAATCTCTTCCCCATTAAGTAACATTATATTCATCCCAACCTCAAATAAGTTTCCCTATCACAATCTAAAATTTTGTCAATTTTGGGAGCAATCAGGATTCAAAGTAACATTGGTGGGTATGCTATAAAATGAGTGGTCTAAATTCTCCATCATTTATAAAGCCAATATGTGACAATCTGATATCATGGAAGCCATAAGTTAGGGGAAAATATATTGTGCAATTTAAAAATGTGTATACAGTTGAGAGCTGCTTTCAATTAACTATGCTATAATGATTAACCAAAATATGAGTTACCTGTTTTCTAGACTTCTTCCCATTCTAACATTTGCATTCATTTTTAGAAATTGTTAATTTTTATGTAGTTATTCAGATTGCATAAATAACAAGAGGGAAAAAAAATTCCTGTAGAGTTTGACAGAAGAAAGTAGGCAGAATTTAGCGTGTTTTGAAAAAAAAATGAGACAAGTTATTTAAGTCATTAGCATTTTGAACAGTTTGAACAGTGCATTAATAAAAGCCTGCTCCCTTCGAATGGGTACAATGCAATGCAGAGAGAATGGGGTTTGCTTCTAAAAACCTAATTAATGGGTGACTTCCCCTTCCCTTTTTAAAAATATATATGTAACACAAATTTTTTTTTCCAAATTAGGGAAAACTATGTGAAAGGATTAACTGACCCTTAGAACAACCAGCAAATTGTTAAGCTTTCTTTTCTCTACTTTTTTTTAGAGTTATACATTTCAGCTATTATTAAAAACCAAAAGAGACTTGTTTTCAGTAATATCTTGATGATTGCAGAAGAGAGAAAAATTGGATAACTTGTAACTGGAATATGAATTTCCCTTTTCTGATTTCCCCCAGACCTTACAATTTCAGTATTATTCAGGGAAGAAAGGTAACCAGTTGTTTCTTTGCTTCTTTATATATTTATTCATTCATTTTTGTTTTTCCAAAATAAAAGAGACAAAAAAAGAAAAAAAAAGCAAGATTTCTGCACTGTTATTTTATTAGCAAAAAAAAATCAATTGAACCAAAATTGGTGATAAAGATGCCTGCCATTTGGTAATTTATTGAAACATCTGGCCTCCACTACACTAGGAAATTATTCCCACATGGTGTAAGCCAATGGATTTTAATGATTCTTAATGCAAGTCAAGATTTATATTTTTTAAATCGCACAAAACATATACTGCACACTGGCCAAATTGTAATGTATTGGCATACTCTCTGCTATCTATTTGCTGGCACTAAGTAGGCTGGCAGTTTGGTGGAGCTATTAAGCAGTTCTCTATATCTGCCCCCTCCTTGCTATAAATAGTTGATATATTTTTTTACATCTTTTTATTGCCAGTAATTTTTGGTTTGAGGTCTGTCTCCTTTTACTTTGTTAATAGTGACTCCTTAATGTTAGGATTAAGAATGAGACTTTCTGCAATTTTATTTTCATCAATTCAAATCAACAGGTGGCACTGTTAATATGAACTAACAACATGGCCTGAGGTCTGGGAATGATGTTGATAAAATTCTTTCTACTCCTTACACAATGTAATAAGTTCAATATTTCACATTTACATAATGCCTTCACTGTGAGATGTTCCAAAAATAAAAACATATTTCTCACATCATCTTTCTGCGATAATTAGGTACATTCAAATGAAAATGCTCTCATAAGAAAGAAGAAGCAGTTCTGGAGAGGTAAATGAACTCCTAACCTTCTGGGTCCAGTAATCTAAAGGGTGGTATATGTGATGTGAATGCCAAAACAAAGCAAGTAGAAGAAATAGAAACACAAAATAAAAGTTAAGGAAGAATAGTGGAGTGTGTGACCTGGAGATTCATTTACATTTACTATTTGAGCAGGTCAAAGAAGGCAAAACTATGAAAATTTATAAAAATCGGTAAAAATAAATACCTACTAACCACACAGCAGTTATACTATTTTATACCTATTAGAATTGAATACCATTTTACCAAAGTGAATGAGAAACCTATTTAAAATAAATAAATAAATAATTGAAAAAAAAAAAAAACCTGTGTCCAAGGAAGTTTAATTATTTTATGCTAAAGACAAAACAAAGGGATGGAATATATATACAAATCCATATCTATATGTTTGCATGTGAATATATGTATATGTCTACTTGCATACCTGAATAATATTTTAGGTTCCGTTTCAAATCACCACAATAAAGAAAATATTACAATAACGCTAGTCAACAAGATTATTTTTGTTTCCCAATGAATAAAAGTTATGCTTATACTACACTGTAATTTTTAAATTTGTAGTGGAATTTGTCTTTTTAAAAATGCAAATCTTAATTAAAAATACTTCACTGCTAAAAAAACAAAAATTCTACCCATCATCAGAGCTTTTAGAAAATCCTAATTATTTTTGCTGATGGAGACTCTTGTCTCAATATTGATGGCTGCTATGAAGATGGCATCTTTGGAAGACTGGAGTAGATCTACCAAATTCTAATAATATGACAGCAATAAAGTTTTGTCACATCAATTGATTTTTCCTTTCACTTGAACATTTACAAGACATAGCAAGATTATTAATTAGTTTAATTTCAATATTTTGTGTCTCAGGGAATAAGGAGACATCAAGAGAATGAGAAAAATGGGGGAATGGCCAATTAATGGAGTAGTCAAGACATCCATGTTATTTATGGATTAAGTTCCACATCTTAAATATATGTGGTTCATGACATTCCAAAACAATTACTATAGTAGCATCAAAGACCAATAAAAGTGAAGCACAATAAAACTGACTATCTATCTATCCATCTATTTTTCTAAGTGTTCACTAGTAATATGAAATTATAATGCCAAATATGTGGAAATGTTTATGGAAAGTCATTATTCTGAAAAGTATATTATTTTATGCAGGCCGTCATTCTAGTGATGAGTTATTTGCCTGTCAGGTAAACTGATCCTTAGGTGACAGAATCATTGTTATGTCCATGCATGAGGAAAATAATCAGTGGGATAAGGTCTGGATGATATAAATCATCCAAATTCATTGAAAGCACGATGTTGTTTAACCTAAAAAACGTGAGATTTAATTAAGTTAACTGACCTCATATATCCAAAGAGATGACAAAGCAATATTTCCTTCTATTGGTCTCAGGAGTCAGAAATACAAGCAATGAATTGAAGGTACTAATAAACAGGTATCAATTGCATGTAAGCAACATTTCTACCAATTAGAATTGTCATTAAAGATAATTGGTAAGGGTAATGCTGTTTCATAGTAAATGTGCTTCTTCAAAAAAATTCTTCTTTTGAATCTTTGATGGCTGTTTCTTAGGTGTGTAATGGAGAAGAATCTTGTTCATACAAAAGTTGAATAAGATATTAGATGTTTAGATGCTCTATAAAGTTATTTTTAATCCTAAAATTATCTCTAGTGGTGGGATTTTACTTTCCTTTGTTTAGTCTTTGCAAACCCAAGATCATAACCATGATATAATGTGAATCAGATTAAGGCTTCAGTGTAAAGTCTATTGTACTATGTGATAATTTTCATTTCTAATTTAAAATAGTAATTACCATTTTGCCTTTCTTCAATTGCAATGAAAGCATTTCAGGATAACTTTTTAAAAACAAATAGAATGTGGATTCCTTGCAACAATTCTTATTAGTTTTATCAGCAATGCAAAATAGAAATATCTTTTTTACTGTGTGTTTGTGTATTTCTTTTTCTATCTCTATATTATATGTGTGCATATGTATATATATATATATATATGTATATGTATATATACATATATATACATATACATATATATATATGCTCAAGAATACAAATTTACAGGTTTTTGTTGTTATGCTTGTTGTTTCTGATGTAGCTATGTATGTATTAAAGGATCTATGTGTTGGAGTCCAGCTCCAGTGAATAACAGACTGTGAATGAATATCTGAGGCCAGGCAGATGCATATGCTTTGCAGTATTTATTAATCTGCATGCCAGATTAATATACACATTTAGTCTAATATTATGGCATTACTAGCTACCTTCAGTGGACATCATATGCCTCCAGGTTTAATGCACATTCCATACTTTGACATTTCAGTATCTATCTTAACTATCAATACCAAGATACTTATCAATGCAGAATTGTAAATAGCCTAGGGGTTATGCTCATCAACATCAACAGAATTGTAAATAGTTGTGATGTTTATCAATACCAAAATACTTGTGAAAACAGAGTAGTAAATAGCAGAAATCATATCTCAAGTGTTTTAATTTATTTCCAGAGTGTCCTTAATTCATCCTTAAGGGGTAAGTAGTGTAAATGAAATACCTTTTTCCTGTGGCATGCATTCTCCATCAAGATTATCCTAATTTTACCAAATATGTCTTGACAGTTATTAATACCTTGTCCTGACTTTAGCTGTTTATGGACTTATTCACTACTGGCCCTCTACATCTATGGAATGTAGCTATTCAAAATGAAATTAAAGTTAGAATTTTTCCTCAGCTACATTATTATCATAGCATGGCATTCCCAAGAGCAAAATTAGGGGACTATCCAAGAACTGGTTTAGCTTAATCCAAAAAAGGTGATGCTATTTGATTGAACATTGTGATATTTTCTTGGTTATGATAATCCCTAAAATTTATAAAGCAATCTTATTCCTGTTGTGGAATGTTATTGTCCATAATGATTATTTTCAGAATAGAGAAACAAGTGAAAGAGAGTGCTAGGATTGAAATTTTTGATATTTAAAAACATTAAATTAATTTTATTTATAAATGTAAATGTGAAATTATCTCACCTTGAATTATTCATCATGATTATTAGTCCCAAACTAAACAAACAATACCATCACCACCACCACCATCATCATCATCATCATCAATACCAGCACCACCATAAGCAAAAATATTAAGATAATTAATATTTATACACCAAAATCTTGAGGCAGCTAGGTGGTGCAGTGGATAGAGCACCAGCCCTGAAGTCAGCAGGACCGGAGTTCAGATCTGACCTCAGACACTCAACACTTCCTAGCTGTGTGACCCTAAGCAATCACTTAACCCCAATTGCCTCAGCAAAAATAAAAAAAAAAATAAAAATGAAATTATACACCAAAATCTCCTCAAAATAATTAACAGGTTGGAAAATTGTATAAATAACTTGAAAAGACTTTCCATACTGATTAATATATATTTTGATGGATTTGAGCAAGAAGGGAATAGATGAAGTATAGTAAAATATGCTTTGTGAAATGAACAAATATCATACTCCTGAAGATTATAACTTATATTTGAATATTGTAAATAGTTTGTTGCAAAGATAAAAAACACAAAAACACTCCTTTTCCCAAATATTTTCATTTTATTGGAGATGCTGTCATTTTATAGTATCCCAAGTGTTGAAGATAATACTAGGGTTATAAACCTTGAAGATTGTATAAATCATGATGTCATCAAAAGAAATAGAAAGATCCGAGGAAAAGGATCAATTTGAAAGGGAAGAGAATAAGGATTTAGTGCCTACAACATGCCAGTCACCATGCTATACATTTTATTAGTACTAGCTTATTTAATTGTGAAAATATTCCTTTAATATAAGAGTGATTTTCACCATTCTATAGATCAGGAAATTGAGGTTGTCAGAAAGAAGTGACTTTTCCAGTGTCACAGAAGTAGAAAAATGTTTAAGGCCAGATTTATTATTATTATTAAATTTATTATTTTTTTTATTACTACAAGCCAGGATGTCCATCCACTGACAGAAACAGACAGACAGGGACAGATAGAGAACAAATAGACATACAGAGCATACAGAGACACACAGAGAGACAGAAACAGAGAGACAGACACACTGAGATACACAGAGAGAGACAAATTAAGAACAGTAGAAGACCTAAGGCAGGACCTTGTAGTGCTCTGACACAGACAGATAGTGGGGGTTATAAAAAAAGAAGACAACAAAGAAGAGGAAAAAGAGGAAGAAGAAGAAGAAGAGGAAGAAGAGTAAAAGGAGGAGGAGGAGGAGGAAGAAGAGGAGAACAACAGTGACAGCAACAACAACAATAACAACAACAACAAACAAGTTGAGAAAAAGGAAACATTGAAGAATGGTTGAAGAAGTAGGAAGAGAAGTAACAAAGATTAGTCAAAAACTAGAAAAAAATACTCAAAAATTAATGCAAAGAATTGAGAGAATTAAAAAAAGTAGTTTGAGAAGAATGAATATTGGAAGACGACACTCAGATTGGTTGCTAATTTTGTAGAGAATTGTTTCAGTTTAGTAATAATAAATATCAGAAGCCAACTCACAAATGCTAGAGAAATGAGAGAGAAGTGCAGGCAGTGTGAATACAAAACTTTCTCTGCATATTGTTTTTAAGTAGAAATATAACATAATAGATTAAATGGATGACAGTGCCTGGAGAAAATTTATTTTATATCTTAATTTTTAAGATGGGGAAATTTGATATCCTTATTTAGGAGAAAATCATGGGAGGTAACAGCAGTACCTATTAGTAATACAAACTTATTTGGAAATGTTCCAAAATGGGTAGAGAATTAGGCTCAAAATAAAATAGCAAAAAAATAAAAATTAGCATTCATTACTGACTCACTCTGATGTGACCCCAGAAAATTATATAATATCTCAATATTCTAAACCCTAGCTTCTTAAACTGTGGTCTCATAATTAACTATGGGTGCCAAATTTATGATTTTCAGTGAATGCTGGATTTGTATGACTATTTTATTTGCTTATATACCTGGAATTTCATAAAAATTTGTTAGGCAAAGAGGGGTTGAGACTGAAAATAGTTTAAGAAATCCTGCTCTAAGTAACTCAATAAAAATAGAAGTTTCCAAAAAATTCTAACTTTTAGTCTCTCTGTGGGTTTCCCTCAATTAATTGATAGTACTAGCCCTTGTGCTTGTCCCTTTGGAAGAAAATTAAGAAAACAAAATAGTAATTCCATCTCAGCATATTGAGGAAGGCAGTATAAATGAAAACAAGTATATAGAAAATTTGGCAAGAGATACAACTTAGCAACACATTCCCAAAAATGTTCACAAATCCAACAGGCAGAAGCATAATAAATAGTATGAAGAGACAATAAATATGTCTAATTTTATGTAATAACCTATTTTCTTCATTAGTGATAATCCAAATCCCATTGTACTATAAATCAGGTTCAAATGACACTCAAGTCAGAATCTCTGTGATGAGAGTAGCAGAATAGATAGAAGACTAGACATTTTCTTTAATCTTCAGAGACACTTAAATCTCTCCAAAATAGGACTTTTAAGCCAAAAAGCAATGTTAGTAGTTTTCATGTTCTAGCATATACAGATTCCTAAAGAATATTAAAAAATAATCATGGAAATTAGCATTCACTAATCCTGAGCTCATTCAGCACGTGTTCTCCACCTCCCATGCTACTGGCAGTAGAATGCACAGAATAAGAACTAAAGACATAACAGAGTACTTATTAAAACCTACTTTCCACTCTGGCTCTCCCCTTGTCTGTTCAGTGCTATCCAGACTGAGGCAGTTTCCTCAAACCTCAATTGTCATCTTAGCCACAGTCCTTCAAGAGGAAATATTTGCCATCATTAAGGAAATGAGTCTCTCTCTCTCTCTCTCTCTCTCTCTCTCTCTCTCTCTCTCTCTCTCTCTATATATATATATATATATATATATATATATATATATAATATATATAGTGAATTGTTGGTTCCCTTCCCCTCTCATGCCCTCTTTTATGACACCTTTCACTTTAAAGGTTTTTATTTTGCTCTATTTAGTTTTATTTTATCTTTCTTGGTTTTATCAGGTTACATATTTCTTATTCCTTTCTTTCCTTGTCATTCAGTCAGATTTTTCCTTCAGCTAGTCCTGTTCATTAGTTTGTGTGTTTTTTTTCAAATTTGTTAAAGTTTAATGTCCCTCTACACTAAATAAATGGTTAACGGAGGATATTGATTTCAGAAAACAGTTCCATAAACAATAAAACAAGTAAGTAGATTAACTTTTCTTGCTTACTTCAAATCCAATAATTCTTTATTTTTTGGAATTAAATGAAAATGCCATTTAAAAATTTTTTTTGAGTTGAATGTGCTCTCCCTTATCCCTATACACAATTAAAAAACTGTAGTGAAGTTATGCAAAATATTTACATAAAAGTCAAATTGTAGGGGCCGTTAATTGCTGTAGTGGATAGAGCACCAGCTCTGAAGTCAGGAGGACCTGAGCTCAAATATGGACTCAGATGCTCAATACTTCCTTGCTGAGTGACCCTGAGCAAGTCATTTAACTCCAATTGCCTCAGGAGAAAAAAAAAAGTCAAGTTGTGAAGGAAAAAACAACAACAACAACAACAACAAAAACATAGATCTCCCACCCTAATGAAAATAAAAACCCTCAAGAAAAAGAAAAAAAATAAGTTGAGTGAGAGAGAAAGAGAGAAAATAAAAGGCAAGCAAACAACAACAAAAAGACTGAAATTGCTATGTTGTGAACAACAATCAGTTCCCACAGTCCTCTCTCTGAGTGTAGATGGCTCTCTTGATGGCTGAACAATTGGAACTGGTTTGTATCATCTTATTGTTGAAGAGAGCCACATCCATCAGAATTTATTATCACATAACTGTTGCTGTCTATAATGACTTCCTGGTTCTGCTCATTTCACTTAACAACAGGTAATATGAGTCTTTCCAGGCTTCTCTGAAATCATCCGGCTGTTCATTTTTTACAGAACAATAATATTCCCTAATATTCATATACCATAATTTGTTCAGCCATTCCCCAATTCATGGGCATCCATTTAGTTTCCAGTTTCTTGCCACTACATGGGTTACCATAATTTTTTTTTTTGCACATGTGAATCCTTTTTGCTGCTTTAAGATCCCTTGGTCATATAAGCCCAGTAGTAATACTACTAGATCAAAGGGTATGCACAGTTTGATAAGTTTTTGAGCATAGTTCCAAATTGTTATCCAAAATGTTTGGATCTATTCACAATTCCACCAACAATGTATCAGTGTCCCAGTTTTCCCACTTCCCCTCCAACATTCATCATTATCTTTTCCTGTCATCTTAGCCAATCTGACAGGTGTGTAGTGGTATGTCAGAGTTGTCTTAATTTGCATTTCATTGATCAATAGTGATTTGGAGCACCTTTTCATATGACTATTAATAGTTTCAATTTCTTCATCTGAAATTTGTCTGCTCGTATCTTTTGACCATGTATCAATTGGAGAATGGCTTGAATTCTTATTAATTTGAGTCAATTCTCTATATATTTTAGAAATGAGGCCTTTATCAGAACCTTTGAGTGTAAAAATGTGTTTTGTCCAGACTAGTTATCTGGAGGACTTTGGTAGTAGTCAGGGTCCTTGGTCATAGAAGAAGAGTGATGAGGTGGGACTCGTGTGTGGTCAAATATGGAGCCCATTTATTCTAAATTCTTTCAGCCTTGTATACTTTAATACCATTATATAACACAGCCACACTACATATGCACTAACTATATCCTGCACATGTGGAATCACATAAAAACTTGCTGTTGTCTGTAGATGACTCTTTGCCACTTGACATCACATTGCTTCAACTAGGACACAGGTTATCACTGCCTCCTGAATTCTCAGGAAGGCTGAGAGTCCTTAGGGGAGATGAGGAATTGAACCAGATATTGTCAGCAGGTTCCCTGCTGAAGGGTCTTACACCTCACCCAGTGCTCCCTCACTATCTGTGGTTCTCTACATTTCTCCCTTTCTTTTGTTTTAATTAAAGCAGGTATACATCAGTGGTTAAATCCATCACTATGAGAGGTATCACACAAGGAAGAAGTAATGTCACATGAGCAAGTAGTAACATAACAAACAGTATGAATAAACAAAATACTACATAAGACTTCCCTGACTCCCAGAAGGAAGGTATAGGAAGTAACTATCAAATCACAACCACACATACACCTTCTTCAGCATCCAAGAAATACTCCAAAGCCAATTTATTGTCCATTACTTCATGTATTAGGGAATCCAATGATTCCTGCAGGTTTTGAAGTCCTGCATCAGTCTCATTATGTCTCAGTGAATCCATTGATTTCTGCAGGTTTTGAAGTCCTGTAAGGGTCTCATTAACAATTATTTTTGATGTTCATGAATTAATTGCCATACACATAGAGTAAACAGCCATGCTCTTTCAGTCAGAGATGGAACCACCCAATATTTCTTGCATCTTCTCCTTCATTTCAAGCATCTTCTCTTTTTCTTCCTCTCTTGGATGGACAAGGTGGATATGACTCATTGGTACCCATCTAATTCCTTCTCCATCTGTAGAGACACAAGCAAACCCTCTGCCCCAACAGATTAGTCTGTCTGGTCCCTTCCATTTTCCACTTTCTGGATCTCTCCACATCATCTGGTGATTATGAAACCTATCTGCTGGAGCCAGTGCATCTTCATCAAAAATCAAAAAAAAAAAAAAAAACAGTATGTATTTAGAAGTTCTCTAGGATTACCTGTGGCTCCTTTCTTTTGTTTTTGGAAGAGCATCTTGATGTCTCTGTTTCTCCTCTCTACTATTACCTGTCCTTAAGGATTGAAGGGTATGGGCATGCTGTTTAAAATCTGATACTGTGCACAAAACTGTGCAAAATGTTTAGAAATATATGCAGGTCCATTATCTGTTTTTATTGCTTGCAGCACACCCATAACTGCAAAGGCCTGTACAAGGAATGTCTCTTTTGCTGCTGTTACTGGGAAAGTAAATCCTGAAAAGGTGTCCACTACATGTATAAAAGACAGATGACCAAAATATTTATAATGGTTCAATGCATTTGCCAAATTTCATTGGGTCACAAACCAGGGTTCTTCCCTGGAGGGACAGTAGGAGCATGGAAAAGAAGACACGCTGTACAGGCTTTTACTATGCTCCCAGCTTCCTCTTTTGTCATCCCAAACTGCAGACATAAAGCTCATGCAGCCTGATGATATTTAGAATGAGATTCTTGGGCTGCCTGAAATAGAGGAATATTAGCTAATATGCTTAGCTGAAAGTCATTTAAGGTGTTCAACTTCTCTTTTTTTAAAGAAAGTTTTTGTACTGTCAGTACCTTAGGATATATGTCATATCCTAAATATTGAAAAGGAGCATACCTTTGAATTTTTCTGGGGTTATTTACAAATGGTAGTTCCTTAGCATTTCTATGGTCTTTTATAGGCATGATTCTAAAATTTGCTCCTCAGGTGCTCACTAAGATATCATCCATGTAATGTAATAACATTACTTTTGGAAATTCTTTTCTTACTGGAGTAAGAGCAGCAGCCACATACATCTGTCAAAAGGTAGGGCTATGTTTCATTCCCTGTGGCAAAACTGTCCATTCAAGTATTTTATAAAGCTCGGTTGAATTATAACATTGGACACTGAAAAGGCAAATCATTTAATGTTGTCCTTATCCAGAGGGATAGAGTAGAAACAAATCTTAATTTCTATAACCCAAAGAGGCCATTCTTTAAGCAATTGAGTAGGAGATGGAAACCCAGGTTGAAGAGCTCCCATTGTCTCCTTCTGTTCATTTACTTTTCTCAAATGAGTCAATATCCTCCATTTTCCATATTTCTTATTTAGAGCAAATTCAGGGGAATACCAAAGACTTAGAGAAGGTCATAAGAGTCCTTGCTCAAGTTGCTCCTGTACTATATCTAATAAGGCCTGATTTTTTCCCCTGGTTAAGGGCCACTCTTCCACCCACACTGGTGTATTAATTTGCCATTGGAGGAGGATAAATATAGGGGCTGGCAGGCCTTCAACAACAGCCATGTGGAAAAAGCCAAAGTACTCAATAATAATTTTAATTGCAGTAAAATATCTATTTTCTTTTGCCTTGCCTTGGGACATAGAAAGGCTAAACAGTACTGGAGAGGTTGATGGTGTCACTGCCCCTCCTGCTTCTCTTCCTCCTGCCGATGAAGGCAGATTTGAGGGAGCAGGATATAGAAGCAGAAGATACCCCAAGGATGCATGGCAGGACTTAGGCTGAATTGAAGGTGGGTTGAGAAGGAGAGAAGGGCCATGCCCCTCAAACCTCCCAGGTCAGTCCTTATCTCCCTTCCTGCCCAACTCTCCATGTCCTTTAAGCTTCCTAGCACAGCAACAAATAATATAAATCAAGAAAATACTAAAAACGACCTCCTCAGCTCCTTTCCATGTGCTGTGCTCGCTGGGGCTATGGGTGCCAACTCTCTGCTTGTTTTTCTCATTATACTTCCTAGTTTGACAACCCACATTAAAAAGTTTCTTTTCTTTTTCTTATATGTGGGATTCCATAAAGCCAATTTTATCCCATTATATTCAATTAGTTGTTCTTCCACTACCTTCCACATCTCTGGGTAAAAATTCTCCTTTTAAAGCCAAGGAGACATGCACTTCTGAGCATCTGGGAACTAAGTGATCTGATTCTGAATGACGAACAAACATTGTTTCTCTATTAACCTAACTAAGGATGCTTCACACATCCCTTAGGAGGGAGGCTCTTTTTCAAAACTTGCCCCATTTCAGCTAAAAACAAAAGTAACTAGATTAGTCCTTACCCAATCTTCCCACTTTCCTGTCTTTATACTTACCCTATGTGGATCGTGGGGACTCCTCAATCAAACCCACTGATCATATCAGTCAGGATGCTTTGTGCCGTGGTTTGTAATGTCCCACATTGGGTGCCAAAATGTAGTGTGCTTTCTAGAGCCCCACATTGGGTACCAAATGTGGTGTCTGGACTGCCTCTGTGGAGGACATTGGTACCAGCCTGAGTTCTGGATCTTAGAAGAGGAATGATGACGCAGGACTCACATGGATGGTTAGACATGGATTTTGTTTATTCCAAATTCTCTCAGCCTTATATACTGCAATAACCTTATATAACTAGAGCAGCACTGCACATACACTAACTGTATACTTTGCGTGTGGGACTACATAAACACATTACTACTGTGTGTAGATGACTCTTTGCCATTTGGTATCCCTCCGCTTCAACTACAACACATGTTGTTACTGCCTATTGACTTCTAAGGAAGGCCAAGAGCATTTAGGGGAGATGGAGAGCTAGACCAGACGTTGTCAACTTCTTTTGGGCTGACGGGTTTTATACATCACCCAGAGTTCCCCCACTATCTGTAGCTATCAACAAAAATGTTTTCCCAGTTTATTGCTTCCCTTCTAATCTTGTCTGCATTAGTTTTCTTTATAAAAATATTTTTAACTTAATAGAAACAAAATTATCTATTCTGTGATCGATAATGATCTCCAGTTCTTATTTGGTAACAAATTCCTTCCTTATCCACAGATCTGAGAGGTAAACTATCCTATGTCCTTCTAATTTGTCTGTAATATCATTCTTTATATCTAGATAATCAACCATTTCAACCTTATCTTGGTATATGGTGTTAGGTGTGAGTCAATGCCTAGTTTCTGCCATACTAGTTTCCAATTTTCCCAGCAGTTTTTATCAAATAGTGAATTCTTCTTCCAAAAGCTGGGGTCTTTGAGTCTGTTAAACACTAGATTGCTAGAGTCATTGACTATTTTGTCATGTGATCCTAACCTATTCCATTGATCCACTGCTCTATTTCTTAGCCAGTACCAAATCGTTTTGATGACCACTGCTTTACCGTAAAGTTTTAGATCTGGTACAGCTAGGCCACCTTCTTTTGCACTTTTTTTTTCATTAATTCCCTTGAAATTCTTGACATTTCATCTTATCAAATGAATTTTGTTTTTGTTTTTTCTAGGTAAGTAAAATAATTTCTTGGGAGTTTCATTGGTATGGCACTAAATAAATAGATTAGTTTAAATAGTATTGTCTTTTTTAATATATTTGCTCTACCTATCCCAAAGCGCTTGATATTTTTCCAATTATTAAGATCTAACTTTATTTGTGTTTTGTAATTTTGCCCAAATAGTTCTTGGTTTTTCCTTTGCAGACAGATACTCAAATATTTTATTCTATTGACAGTTATTTTAAATGGAATTTCTCTTTGTATCTCTCACTGGTGGATTTTGTTAATGGTGTATAAAAATTCTGTTAATTTATGTGGATTTATTTTGTATCTTGCAATTTTGCTAAAGTTGTTGATTATTTCTAGTTTTTTAATTGATTCTCTAGGGTTCTCTAAGTATAGCAAGATGTCATCTACAAAGAGTGAAAATTTGGTATTTAATTGAGGTTTTTGAATTTGTTCTTTTTTCCAGCTTTTTCAATTGTAAACCGAACTCATTGATTTCTTCTTTCTCTATTTTATGCAAGTAAGCATCTAGAGATATGAAATTTCTCTTTATAACTGTTTTAGCTTTATCCCACAATTTTTGATATGTTGTCTCATTATTGTCATTCTCCTGGATGAAATTATTGATTATGAATATGATTTGGTATTTTACCCATTCATTTTTAAGGATTAGATTATTTAATTTCCAATGAATTTTTGATGTATTTTCTCCTGGTCTTATATTATATATATATGATTTTTATTACATCATGATCTGAAAAAAATGCATTTACTATTTCTGCCTTTCTCCATTTGATTTTGAGGCTTTTATGTCCTAACACATGATCAATTTTTGTATAAGTTCTTTTAACCGCAGAGAAAAAAGTAAACTCCTTTCTGTCTCCATTTAATTTTTTCCAAAGATCTATCATCTATCATAACTAACCTTTCTAACATTTTGTTTATCTCCTTAATTTCTTTCTCTCTCCTAGATCTCTTTTCCAGGTCAATTGTTTTCTAAGTAGTTATTTTACATTTGGTTCTATTTTTTTTTTTTTTTTTGCTTGACTGGTTCTTGATGCCTCATTTAGTCATTCATTTCCTTTGTTTCAGATTTGATTTTTAGTGAATTATTTTAAGTTACCTTTTTAGTTCTTTTTCTACTTGCCCAATTGAATTTTTAAATCAGTTGTTTTATTCTATGGATTTTTTTTCATTTCACAAATTATGTTTTTTAAGAAGTTATTTTCCATTTCACAAATTCTGTTTTTCAGGGAGTTCTTTTCTTTTTCCATTTTGTCAGATATATTTTTTAAGGAGTTATATTTTTTCATTTCACTAAGTCTATTTTGTAATGAATTTTCTTCAGATCATTTCTGTTTCCTTTTCCAAAACCTCTTTCAGAGTTTTCTTTTCATTTTCCCATATTTCTTCTAGCTCTCTTTTAAGATCTTTTAAGATATTTTTTTAAGATTTTATTTTCCTCTAGGAGATCCTCGTATGATTGGGACCAATTTATATCCCCTTTTGGGGCTTCATTTGGAGATGATCTGCTTTTAGTCTCCTCAGCTATTTGAAATCTTTTTTTTCTCTTTCAACAACAACAACAAAAAAACTATCTATGGTCAGATATATTTTGCTCTTTTGTTCATTAAAAAATAGAACTGCTTTTAGAACATGGGAAGTTATGCAAGCTTCCTTCACAACCAGCAGTGGCTGCACTGAGTCAGTGCTGACTGACTTCTGGTGATGAATGGATATGGCCAGGTCTCATGAAATTCTGGCATCTGTGCTCAGCCTGCTTGTGCTTGGCCCACCTCTCTCTGTGCCCAATTACAACAGAGTTTATCTGGAGATCTTCAGTATTATCTTGTGCTGGTAATTTGTTACACTGATAGTATTTGTGGGTTCTGCTACTCCAGAACTAATTCAGAGGGTGGATTTGGTAGTTAGTCTGAGGGTCATGGGAAGAGGTCAGAAAAAAACATGTGTCCTCTCCATCTTGGCTCTACCCAACTGCTATTACTTTTTATACAGGATATTTCACTTTGTTTGAATTCATGGAGGACTTTGCAGGTTGTTGTTGTTTTGCTTTATTTTGTTTTTTTCTTTAAGAGCATCCTGCCCATCATTTTCCATAGGATAATAATACTCCATTAATTCCATTAAAATACACTACAGTTTGATTAGCATATCCCAATTGTTGGGCATCCCTTAATTTCCAAATTTGTTTCACTGTGAAGAGAGCTGATATAAATATTTTTTGAACATAATAGTTATTTTCCTTTTTTTCCCCCTGAATCTCTTTTGGTATTTATACAAAATACTAGTAGTGTTAGGTCAAAGGATATGAATGAATTTATAGCTCTTTAGGAATAAATCTTATCTTTTGATCATTTATCAACTGATGCATGGCTCTTTTTTTTAAGCTCAACTTACTTCCCTCTATTTTTGAGATATGAGGCTTTATTAGAGAAACTTGCCTTGAAATTCTTTTTACAACTACTATTGCTAGTTCTATTTCCTCCTATTTAGTCTGTCTCTCCTTTCATCCTGTCTCTCCTAAAAAGTGTTTTGAGAGTTATCACTCCTCCCTCTTTTATCCCCCTCCCAACTTCCTATTTTCCTGCAGGGTAAGATAAATTTCTATACTCCTATTAAGTATGTATGCTATTTCCTATATGAGGCGATTCTGATTAACGTTCTATCTCTTCCCCTCTCTTCCCCTCCTCTGTAAAAGCTTTTTCTTGCTTCTTTTTTTACGGCAGAATATTTGCACCACAGTCATCAAAAAAGCATCCATTACAAACCATGTTTATTAAATATTTTGTAAGAAATTGAAAAATATCAAAATTTTAAGATCTCACCTTTTTTGTTATTAAAAATACATTTGACTAAAAAGAAGAGGAAAATTTTAGCTCTAAACTTTAATCTACAAATATTTTATGAATATTAAGAAATCATCCAAGATTTCTTACAATGCATCCACAAAATATTATAAAGGCTGTCACAAGTGATTGACTAAATATACATATATTTTGAACACTAATAATATGATCAAAATTTAATCCTCAAAAAGAAAAATCTGTGGGATTTATCTCCATATAAGTAATGATTTCCATTTGAAACTTGTATTGGACATCCTCCATGACAAATGGTGACTTTAATTTTATTTAATGTTTTTAGTGGGACATTCAATAGAAAAATGTGGATACATCCTAATTTTAGTAATAATAGTTTTTTTTATTATTAAAGCTTTTTATTTGTATAACATATGTATGGGTAGTTCCCCAGCATTGATCTTTACAAAGCTTTCCATTACAAATTTTACCCCAAGTCCCCTCCCCTCCCTTAGATGGCAGGAAGTCCACCACATGTTAATAATGTCGAAATGCTTGACAAGTTGTGCAAAAAAAATCCTATCTACAAGAAAAAAAAAAGAAAATCAGAGAAAGGAAACACAATGCAAGCAAACCTCAATAGAAAGCATGAAAATGTTACGTTGTGGTCCACATTTCATATCCCTCTCTCTGGGTATATATGGTTTTCTTCAGGGAACAACTGGAACTGGTTTGAGACAATTCTTTATTGCAGAGAGCCATGTCCATCAGAACTGATCATCATGTAATACTGTTGTTGCTCTGCATAATGATCTCCTGGTTCTGCTCGATTCACTCAGCATGAGTTCATGCAAGTTTCTCCAGGCCTCTCTGAAATCATCCTGCTGGTCATTTCTCACAGAGAAATAATATTCCATAACATTCATATACCATAATTTATTCAGCCACTCTCCAATTGACGGGCATCCCTTCAGTTTCCAGTTTCTAGCCACTACAAAAAGGGCTGCCACAAACATTTTTGCATATGTGGGGCCCTTTCCCTCCTCTAAGATCTCTTTGGGATAAAGGCCCAGTAGAAACACTGCTGGGACAAAGGGTATGCACAGTTTGATAACTTTTTGAGCGTAGCTCCAAATTGCTCTCCAGAATGGTTGGATCCGTTCACAGTTCCACCAACAATGTATTAGTGTCCCAGTTTTCCCACATCCCCTCCAACATTCATCATTATATTTATCTGTCATTTTAGCCAATCTGACAGGTGTGTAGTGATATCTCAGAGTTGTCTTAATTTGCATTTCTCTGATAAATAGTAATTAGGAGCACCTTTTCATATGACTAGAGATGGTTTTAATTTCATCATCTGAAAATTGTCTGTTCATATCCCTTGACCACTTATCTATTGAAGAGTGGTTTGAATTCTTATATATATGAGACAATTCTCTATATATTTTAGAAATGAGACCTTTATCAGAACCATTAAATGTAAAGATGATTTCCAAATTTGATGCTTCCCTCCTAATCTTGTCTGCATTAGTTTTATTTGTACAGAAACTTTTTAACTTGATATAATCAAAATTATCCATCTGGTGTTAAATTAGGAGTTCCAGATCTCCTTTGGACATAAATGTATTCCATCTCCACAGGTCTGAGAGGTAAACTGTATTATGTTCCTCTAACTTGCTTACAAAGTCACTCTTTTATCTATATCATGAACCCATTTAGATCTTATCTTGGTATGTGGTGTTAGGTATGGGTCAAGCCCTAATTTCTTCCACACTAGTTTTCAATTTTCCCAGCAATTTTTGCCAAATACTGAGTACTTATCCCAAAAGCTGGAGTCTTTGGGTTTATCAAACACTAAATTGCTAAAGTTATTACGTAGATTGTCCTGATAACCAATCCTGTGCCACTGATCCACTGCTCTATTTCTTAGCCAGTACCAAACGGTTTTGATGACCGCTGCTTTATAATATAGTTTTAGATCTTGTACACCAAGGCCACCTTCATCTGCCTTTTTTTTTTCATTAATCCCTTTGAAATCCTTGACCTTTTGTTCTTCCAAATGAAGTTTGCTACTATTTTTTCTAGATTTGTAAAATAATTTCTTGGGAGTTTGATTGGTATGGCACTAAATAAGTAGATTAGTTTGGGTAGTATTGTCATTTTTATTATGTTCGCTCTGCCTGCCCGTGAGCACTTAATGTTTTTCCAATTGATTAGGTCTGATTTTATTTGCGTGGAAAGCGTTTTGTAGTTTAGTTCATATAGTTTCTAACTTTTCCTTGGCCGATAGATTCCCAAATATTTTATACTATCATCCGTTATTTGGAATGGAATTTCTTTTTATATCTCTTGCTGCTGAATTTTGTTGGTAATATATTAAAATGCTGATGATTTATGTGGATTAATTTTGAATCCTGCCACTTTGCTAAAGTTGTGAATTGTTTCTAGTAGTTTTTTTAGTTAAGTCTCTAGGGTTCTCTAAGTATACCATCATGTCATCTGCAAAGAGTGATAATTTGGTTTCTTCATTACCTACTCTGATTCCTTTTATCTCTTTTTCTTCTCTTATTGCTAAAGCTAACATTTCTAATACAATGTTAAATAGTAATGGTGACAGTGGGCAGCCTTGTTTCACTCCTGATCTTATGGGGAATGGTTTTATTTTGTCTCCATTACATATGATGCTTGCTGATGCTTTTAAATAGATGCTACTGTTCATTTTAAGGAAAAGCCCATTTTTCCTATACTCTCTAGTGTTTTTAATAGGAAAGGGTGTTGGATTTTGTCAAAGGCTTTTTCTGCATCTATTGAGATAATCATATGGTTTTTGTTAGTTTGGTTATTAATATAATTAATTATGCTGATAGTTTTCCTAATATTGAACCAGCCCTGCATCCCTGGCATAAATCCTACTTGGTCATAGTGTACTTTCCTGGGGATGACTTTCTGTAATCTCATTGCTAATATCTTCAAGAGATTTTACCTTGTTTTTAACCTCCTTTTTTAGATCTTATTTTACCACTTTTTCTCTGTTTTCCCCAGTATGACAACCTTTCCCCCTCTGTTTCTCTTTTTCCTGAAAAGGATACCTTTACTATTTATGCTTTTCTGCATTTGATTTTGAGGTTTTTATGCCAAGATGAGCTGAGCTGAGTCCCACCCTCACTTCTGGCCTACACTGGAGTCCTCTGACACCCAGAATCCTTTGTTTATCCCTCTGTTCGAGTTAGACAAACCTGATGTGAAGTTCTTCAGAGATATCAGCAAGCAGTGTCCAGATATTTCTGGATTCGTTGACTTGAAGATCAGTTTAGAGGCTTATTTTATTGTTGATTTGCGAGAAGATGGGAGGGGGAAGCAGAGTCACCTTTTCACTCCGCCATCTTGGCTCCACCTCCCATAATATGATGATTACATATAATTAATATGTAATGCAATAATAATTATTAAAATAATAATTATTAAAATATTGCAAAATATTTGAAATATATGGTTTTTAATAGACACTTTTTGGTGAATACCTTCATATTTTTTCCTTATATATTTTTTATTAATGATAATGCATACAGAGATAAATAGTTTTTTTTTTTTTTTAATAAGAGAACTTTAGCATATGGGTAATAGTGATGACTGTTACATTGAGGCAAAGACAAATGCAAATGGATATTTTCTACCATATGACTTATAATTGAATGAATAATTTATTATATATATAGACATCAGAACATATATCTGGAAAAATGAAATATTGTGAATGGCCAAAGGATAAGTAAACTATATTGCCAATGGTAATCTATAGTAAGAAGCTTCATGAAGAAGGTCAAGGAAATATGTGATCAGAAAAAAGTTCTCTAGATCAAGAAGAAATCCTTCAGTATGTTGGATGAATCCTTTATTTTTGGATGAATATAGATAAAAAATAAATAGTATGGGCAGTCATGGATGAATGAGTTTATAGATCCACATGTGAATGAATCTGTAACGACCAGCGTTACAATTAAGCTTAAGGGTAGGATAAGCTCACCTCAACAGGCTTCCGACGTCTCTGGCTCCAAGCCTCCACAGCCTGGAGGAACCTCACAGTTCACCACAGGACAAAGGGATATGCTTTATCTTGCTTTATTATGTGTTATACCTACATAGTCTACAAAGCTGTGCTAATAGTAAATCACGGTCTCTATGGCGGCAGTCTCCTTTTATCCCTTCTTTTTCTTCTCCGCCCATGCCACAGCGAACCAATCGTATCCCACCCCGGATGTCTCCGGGCTGAGCTGGCCTGCTCTGATAGGGTGCCGGCCCTCCAGCCGTGTACAGCGCCTGCAGGTCTCATGCAATATGCAAAACATCTTTCATGTGACTTAGGCTCTATGGTCCTCAGTCCTGTGGTGTTTTGCTGCATCAGTAATGCTGCACCTGTGCTCAGCCATTCGGGCCCCAGATGGTCACGTGCGTTTCCTGCTAGCTATAGGCACCTGGGTATTACATGAATCCATATCAAATATAATATATTAAGACCATTAAGTATATTACCTGTCTCTGTATGTGTGTGTGTGTGTGTGTGCGTGTGTGCGCGTGCAAAGAAATGGATGTGTCTGGTAAATGCCTTAGGATAAAAAATACTCTAAAGAAATGTGCAATGATAAGTTCTTTGTATGATGTGCTTATCAATATTGTCAAATATTATTTTACCACCAATACCTTAATAGTTACTGAAGTGATTATTCTATTTCCCACTATGAATTTTGTGAAATATATTTCTAAAATATTGCTTGATTTTCAGATTTTCATAAAGAAAGCTCATTATTAAAAAAAATCTACAGGATTTTTCAGGACATACATTATATCTTTTATATAAATATCAGTAATTTTTTTTTCTCTAGAAGATAATTGTCACTGACAGTGACTGATGGAGGTGACATTTTTACATAAGTTTTTGAACTTATTTCACATGTACTCAGGCACCAACTAATAATGTTATAGCATGGTAAAAATACTGATATAAAATATGCATTAAATTTAACAAAACTTTAGAAGTATTATGTGCATTTGGAGGCATGATTCTAACATTTGCTCCTCAGGAGCACATTCTAAGATATCATATATGTAATGTAATAATATAACTTTTGGAAATACTTTTCTTACTGGACTAAGAGCAGCAGCTCCCTACATTTGACACATGGTAGGGCTATTTTTCATTCCCTCCATAAGAGATACAAATAGTATACTGGGAACTTTCATCTTAATCTCTTGATATTTTGTAGATACTAATATAGTATATAGTTTCTCCATTGGCATTCATCTAACTTTTAAATAGAATCTTTGGCCTCATTTTCCATTGATAAATAACATACACATTTATTTAGTACCCAATATTTTCATATACTACAATTTAAATCAATCAGTATAACTTATAAATTGCAATGCTTAACTTAAAACTATGTAGCAGGGTAAGAAATTTTAAAAATAATTATAGGAGATGATAAAGATTCAGAGGAATCTATTTATTGGGCAAAAATACCTCTAGAACCTATTTCTCTCCACTTTAAATCAGTGGAATTCCTAATGCTTATGAGTTAATTCTTTTAGAAGAGGTCAAAAACTAGATAATAGCAACATCTTGAACAGAGGGTTAAGAAGAAAACAATTTTCTGGAACAGCTGGTTGAACACCACTGTAATTTGGAAGAAGATTTTTTTTAATTAAAAATATGGGCTTATTCTCAGACCTATGGAGATGGAATAAAT
>JAJPUD010016157.1:1183-35006 GCA_023553655.1 Myrmecobius fasciatus | reverse complement strand
GTCTGTAATTTGCTGTTTCACCCATTCATTCTTTAGGATAAAATTATTTAGTTTCCAATTGCTTTTTGGTCTATTTTCTCCTGGTCTTATATTGCATGTGATTTTTATTCCGTCATGATCTGAAAAAAATACATTTATTATTTCTGCCTTCCTGCATCTGATTTTGAGGTTTTTGTGTCCTAACACATGGTCAATTTTTGTATAAGTTCCATGGACTGCTGAGAAAAAAGTAAACTCCTTTCTGTCTCCATTTAATTTCCTCCAAAGATCTATCATACTTAACTTTTCTAACATTTTGTTTACCTCCTTAACTTCTTTCTTATTTATTTTGTGGTTTGATTTATCAAGTTCTGAGAGAGGGAGGTTGAGATCCCCCACTATTATAGTTTTGCTGTCTATTTCTTCTTGCATCTCTCTGAACTTTTCCTCTAGGAATTTCCATGCTATACCACTTGGTGCATATATGTTTAGTATTGATATTGCTTCGTTATCTATGGTACCCTTTAGGAAGATATAATTTCCTTCTTTGTCTCTTTTAATTAAGTCTACCTTTGCTTTTACTTGGTCTGAGATCAGGATTGCTACCCCTGCTTTTTTTTTGTTAACCTGAAGCATTATAGATTCTGCTCCAACCTTTTACCTTCACCCTGTATGTATCTCTATGTTTTAGATGTGTTTCTTGTATACAACATATTGTTGGATTCTGTTTTTTAATACAGTCTGCTATCTGCTTCTGCTTTAAGGGAGAGTTCATTCCATTCACATTCACAGTTAAAATAACTAATTCTGTATTTCCTGCCATCTTATTTACCCTAACTTATGCTTTTCTCTTTCTTATCCCCTTTCCCTCCTCCCTACTATTTTGCTTTTGATAACCACTTCCCTCAAACAATCCTTCCTCTTTAGAGCCCCACCCACCCCTTTTTTCCCCCTTTCCCTCCTGTTTCCTTAAAGTACGTCTATTATTCCCTCTGAGCCAAATCTGATGAGATGGAGATTAACCAAATTCTCATTCCCTTCCCTTTTTTCCCCTCAATCATTATAGGTTTTCTTTGCCTCTACATGTGATGTAATTTCCCTTATTTTACCTCCTTTTCCTCTTCTTCCAGTGTTATCCCTTTTCTACCTGTAATTTCTTTTTCAGTTTATCATATCATAATAATCATAAAATCACAATAATCATATCATAATAATCATAAAATCACAGTAATCATATCATAATCATAATGTAATAATAGATTCATAAAATCAACCCTCATTCTATAAATATCTATAACATAAATATAGTTCTCAAGAGTTTTTTTTTTCTTGTTACCTTTTTATGTTTCTCTTGTGTTCTGTGTTTGTAGATCAAATTTTTTGTTCAGTTCTTTTTAGTAGAAATAGGTGAAATTCTCCTATATCATTGAATGACCATCTTCTTCCCTGGAAGATAATGCTCATTCTAGCTGGGTAATTTATTCTTGGCTGTAATCCAGGTTCCTTTGCCCTTCAAAATATCTGATTCCAGGCCCTTTGATCCTTCAAAGTAGAAGCTGCTAGGTCTTGTGTGATCCTAATTGTGGCTCCCCGATATTTAAATTGTTTCTTTCTGGCTTCTCGTAATATCTTTTCCTTGGTATGATAGTTCTGGAATTTAGCCACGATATTTCTGGGGGACTTAATTTTGGGGTTTCTTTCAGGAGGTGATTGGTGGATTGTTTCAATAAGTATTTTGCCTTCTGGGTCTAAAATATCAGGGCAGTTTTCTTTTATGATTTCCTGGAAGATAGTGTCTAGGTTCTTTTTTTCATCATGGCTTTCAGGAAGCCCTATAATTCTTAGATTGTCTCTCCTAGATCTATTTTCCAGGTCAGTTGTTTTTCCTAGGAGATATTTCATGTTTTTCTCTATCTTTTCATTTTTTTGTTTTTGTTTGACTGATTCTTGAAGTCTTGATGAGTCATTCATTTCCAATTGTTCGATTCTAATTTTTAATGTTTTATTTTCTTTAGTTACTGTTTTTAGTTCCTTTTGCAACTGACCAATTACATTTTTTTGTTCATTGCATTCTTTTTCCATTTTTTCTATTTTATTTTGCAGTGATCTCATTTCGTTTCCCCATGTTTCTTGTAACTCTCTTTTAAGATTCTTTATGAAATCTTCAAAGAAAGCCTTGTGATATGGAGACCAGTTTATGTCTCTCTTTGGGGCTTTTTCTGGAGTTGCTTTACCTTTAGGGGCCTCAGGATTTGAGGTCTGTTCTTCCCTCTCTCCATAAAAGTTGTCTGTGGTGAGAGCTCTTTTTGGTTTTTTATTCATTTTTTTAAAAGGTATGAAATCTTTTTAAGGCAAAGGTGGGACAGCTGCTTTAATTTGCCCTAGGGCAGTTCTGCTGATTGAGTTATTTCAGGTGCTGGGCAGTTCTGCTTTAGTTCATCCTGGGGCAGTTCTGCTGATTGAATTATTTCAGGTACTGGGCAGTTCTGCTGATTGAATTATTTCAGGTGCTGATCAGTCCTGCTGATTGATTGATTGCTTTAAGGTGCTGAGTAATGGCAGCTAGGTCCGATGCTCATCAGGGGTTCAGTGGTTCACAATCTACCCCCCACAAAAGGCAGACCCTCCAAACCACCTGCCCACAATCAGGACAGATTGGCCCAAGACGCCCGCAGAAGACTCCCAGGTGTGTGAAAAGCACAACTCTCCCACTCCTGTTCTGACTCCTGTGATGATTCCTGTTCCAGCTCCCTGCTCCAGCTCCCTGCCCTAGTCTCCCTGTGCTGCATTCTGGGTTCAGCAGACCACACCCCCTGCCCAATTAAAACAGACCTGTTTTGAAGTTCTTCCAGAGTATCTTCTTCTAGAAACGTGTTGTCCTCCAGATATTGTGGATTTTTTTGCTTCAAAATCAGTCTAGAGGCTTCATACATTGTTGGTTTAAGGGAAGGTTAGAGGATGTTACAGAGACTCCTGTCTGATCTCTGCCATCTTGGCTCCACCCCACAAGCAAGTTTTTTTCACTGAGCACATTAGAGTATGAAAATTTAATAATAAATCTAAATTTGAAAACCTGTAAAGTGAACACAACTCATCTTATTCTCTTTACTTTTTTTCAAACTTTAGTTGCTATGACAGCAAAGAAACTTATTAAATCCAATAGCTCATTATTTCAGGCAGCTCTTTTTCTTACTATTAAGAAGACAGGCAGGGCCTATGTGTTGGAGTTGGAGGCAGAGAGAGTGTTAATGCTCCTTCAAGAATTTATAATGTGTTGGGTCAAGTCAATTAAAATGAAACCCTCTATTGAAAACAATGCATCTTTTTAGGAAGAATGTCTGCCAGAAACTTCAAAATCCAATTTAGCCTTGAAATTATTAGGGCTTTCTCCACTTCCCAGTCCCTAGACAGCATGAATTTCCATATCCTAAAATAAGAACTATGACAACACCAAAAAAGATCCAGGGGTGAGATGGCAACAATTACCTGTGAGTTGGCATGCCTTGTGACAATATAAAAGCCCAAAAGTAGTTTGGGCTTCATCCAAATTTCCATATGATAGAGAAGCAACAGTCTTTCCTTAAATATTGAGTAACTACAATATTGTATTCCATTCTTGGAACCTGAATAATTATTTTTACTAAGAATTTTGGTTCTATAGCTTCAAACATTATTTATCTTATAAAATGACTATAATTTCTTCAAGATTATATGGTCCTTATTCTATATTCCTGAAAAAAAATGGCTTAGAAAAATGTTCTACTTTTATAATAAATTTATTTATATGAGTTCTATTTAATAAAATTAAACAAGATGGTAGAATTATGAGTATAATTTACCTATATTACTGCTTCCCTCCCTTCCTTCCTTCCTGCCAGCATTTATTAACTATTTTCTATGTGCAAAGCAATGTGCGAAATACTTCTTGAACTAAAGTCACTTTTAATTTGGGGGTCTTACTAATTATGTTAATTGCATAAGCCTTTGCTTAATTTTCATTGACTCAGTCTGGCCTTAGAGTTTTTGAATATTACAAATCTGATGATACCTTCTTATTCAGATATCTCATAGCAAGGATTTTAACCTAACAATAAAATAAAATGAGAGAAATATATATTTATATTATTCATAGTTACTTTATTTATAAAAGCAAAAATCACCTAGAAAGAAAAGGCCCCCAAAAGACTCTAGGCTGAAAAGGCCCTGGGAAAGGTCCTTTAGGCTAACCTTAATGAACCATTTTCTCTCTTTGTTTTATGCTCTCAATATCCAAAAATATGTTTAGGTATGGTTCATGTCCACGTTCCTCCAAAAATCTACCAGTCCTACATAGGGTTTTATTTTACAATAGGCTTATCAAGTATGTTATAGTCTTTATTTTACTCCCTACAGAAAAATGCACATAATAAAGACTGAACTGAATCATTTTCCATAGAGATAAGCATGCACTCTGGATTCTACTTATGGAGCATCTGATCTGGACTAAATATCAAAATGATAGGAATCCTTGTGTTTTCTAGATATTTCTTTATTAAGCATGGATTCAAATAGTCTTTTATCTAGAAAGGACTTATAAAGTTATCTATTCAATTTCCAAACAATATCTTCAATAAGGAAAACATGTAACTATTGCTTAAGCAAGATGAAGTTTCCTAGAAATCTAAAGGAAGTGAAATGCTATTGCCCTCATTGGAATCACTATACAAGTCACTTTTATATTAGAAATATTGGAGGGACTTCTGGAAGTGGTTGTGTAGGAGCTTATATCTAAGGCCAAGTCTATTTTATAACTTTAAATCAGCTGTAAAATGTACCAAATAAACCAATACAATAGACAAACAATTAAAAGGGAGAAAAGGAAAAGAAAGGTATATAAGAAAATCACTATGGGGAAAGGAATATGGAAACATGGGAATATCTAAAGGGACTAAAAAAGTAGGCCAGAAAGAAGCAAAAAAAAAAAAAAGAAAAAGAAAAGAAAAGAAAAGACTCTTAAAATCATGGAGAAAATCTATGAGTTTTAAAAATACAAAGACAAAACTTCAGAATAAGAATAATTCTACAATTACAACTAAAACCACAGAAAATATAATACAATGGTCAAAATAAATTTCTGCAGGGAAATTTTTGTAGTTGTTGTTCAACTGTATTTAAATAGAGAATAAAGATAAAACTTTTAATTAAAGATAAAAAAGAAGATTCCATTGAACTGGACAAAGACTATGAAACTTTAACTGTATCAAAGGGACCTTGAAGTAAAATAAATAAATAAATAAATAATGGATAAAATAGAACATAAACACCTCAATTTAGCAGTGCAAGAAATATTAGAGCAAAGTCAAAGGACAAGAAAATTGGAATATATGTGAACTAACTATATAATCAAAAACACTTGACTTGGAAAATAGAACTTAAAGAAATAAATTGGCCTCCCAGAAAAAAAAACAAAAACAAAAACAAAAAAACATGAAGACATAGAATAGGACTTCTTAAATTTTTTCCACTCACTTTTTCACCAGAGAACTTTTTATGTGACCCCAAGTATGCAGGTATATAAAATAGGTATACAAATAAACATTTACTGATAATAAATCATAATTTTGAAACTCCCACATTGTTACAAAATCCATATAGACTCATGTTGTTCATACCATTTTGCAAGAAATCATGTTATAAACAGAAGTAGTTCTCAACTCTCAAAACAGTTTTGTTCCAACACTTTTTATAATCAGCATTATTTTTTTCCATTCGTATGTAACATTTAAAGTTTAAAAGGACTTTATATATATTATTTCCCTTAACCATTATAATGGTCCTACAAGTTATATACCACTACCAAGTAGCAGATAGAGCAGACTTAAGGCCCAAAAAAGTGCTATTTTTTTTTTTTTTTAAACCACAGTGAAAGACCTAGTGAGAATCAGAACTGATCCTTCCTTTTTTTTTTCTGCCTCCAAGCCCAACACTCTTTCCACTGAATCACACTACCTCAGTCAGCTGTCTGGCAGTTGAGACAGTTTCCAAAAGAAACAGTGTTGTCAGTGGTGATTGAGTTTCCAGCTGATTCACAGGAACCTACATTAATTCATAATGTGGAGAAGTATAAGTAGTATATATTGTTTCTATAATAAGAGGTATCATTTATTCCATTTGGGAATGATTTCAACTTTTGGGAAAAAACTCTGTAGTCCTTACTCTTAACACTCCTTTAGCATTGAAAATTCTTTTGCATCCCAGTTATTATTCCAACAGAGAAGAGGGCATCTTCCAATCCTCTTTGCATCTCCATAGAAATGATGGCAAAATGAGATTAGTTTTTCTTTCTTCCATGGTAATAACAAGTTGACAGCAATAAATACTTAAAACATTGACTATTTGAAAATGAGACATTCTAAGTCAGATTTCATGTAGGAAAAAGCCATATACAGAGAAACATCATGTTATATAGTAAAAAGAGTCAGAAGAGTTAAAAGAGAAGTTTGTAACTGAAGGTTCATGATCAAGGGATCCAGAAACTTGGATGGCTAAATAAATTACATGTTTTTTAAACTAACTTCTAACTGAAATTTAATGTAACTCTAATGTAATGATATTAGCTAGCATTTCCTTTAACTAAAAAAAAGGAAGCAATGAACATTATTTTGAAGAATCCACAGGTTTCACTAGATTGCTGAAGGAATCCCTAAAGAGAAAAGGAGAAGAGAAGACTGGACAGGACAGAGAAGGAAGGGGAGAGAGGGAAGGGGAAGGAAGGAGAAAGAAGGGAAGGGAAGAGAGAAAAAGAGAGGAAGAGGGAGCAAAGGGAAGTGAAAAAGAAAGGAGAAGAAAAGCAAGAAAAGAGGAGGGAAGTGGAGGGAAAGGAAGGGAGAGAAAGGAAGGGAAGGAAGGAGTTGTCTCTGAATCAATAGACCAATAGAAAGAATGCTGGCTCTGGATTCAAAGGATCAGCACTCATATCCTAGCTTTCTGACACTTGCTACCTATATGACTCTGGATAAATACTTTAATCTCCCCAGGCCTTAGTTGCTTCTTCTCTCAAAGAAAGGTTTTAGATTAGAAAGTCTCTGAATACTTTCTAGCTCTGGATTTGTGATTATGTGAATGAATGGATTGTAATTTGGATTAGAAGAGAAAAATTCACATCTACAAGATCACAGATCAAGAAAAATATGAAAATGGTAAAGTTGTAATTTGAGTACTTGAAGATGGGAATATTAGAATAATTAAATGGTTCAGTGGTACAGCAGATTGGGCACTGGATCTAGTTCAAGAAATATCTGAATTCAAACCCTTCCTCAGGTACTCAGCTGTGTGACTCTAGACAAGTCACATCTATCTATCTCAGTTTTCCCATCTGTAAAATAGATAGCACTTGCCTTCCTGTAATGAGGATAAAATGATATGATGTTTGTAAAGTACTTCAAAAGGTCATATCTTTGCTAGTTATAATTCTAATTATTTTCTATGTCTCTGTTAGCATCTTCTACTCTCATAACAAGGAACCAAAAAATCATAAATAAAAGTCCTTAAGGCAAAACAACAATATTATTTCAGAATTATTTAGGCAGTAGCACAGTTACATTTAAATTTGAAACCTTACTTTAAGTTTTAAAAATGATTCAGTGGCCCTCAATTTGACAAACATTTATTAAGCATCTGATCAGTATAAAGTACTGTGTTAGTGGCTCACCATTACAGCCTGAGGATATAAAGACAATGAAGTCATACCTGCCCTCAAGGAGTTGAAAATCTACTGGGAGAAATGCAGCATGAAATACAATTCAACCAGTGCAAGGAAATTCAAGCAGAAAATCAGAATACTAAGATTGTAAGATCTCACAACTACTCTATCCTAATATCTAAAAGTTTTAGGTTTATTTCAAGGAGAAGATTGCCAATGACATTGTTGAATGGCATAAGAATACCAAAAGACACACATTTCTCCAAGTTGTAAATCCATATAAGTAGAATTTTGAAGAGACATTATAGTCCTCTCAGGAAAGTAAAATTTTATTGGGGGAAACAAAAAGCTAAATTGGAGGTTGATGAGTGGCAAAGAAAAAAACTTATTTATATTTTATAGTTCTAGTGTCAACACAGAAGTTGGAAACATCATTCTTTTATGTTGACTTTATTATGAATGAGCTTTAAGCACCAAGAATAAAATGACATGCCTCATCAGTTATATAATGCCTTTAGTCCATAAAAAGACACTAATATGTCCCGATAAATGCATATTATTTGGCTTTCTGTATTGTCTCTTGTCAGTCCACTAAATAAATGCCTGCTTAGCCCTAGGGGAAATGTGAAGGGTGACACAGTTATTTACTATAGGAATTCCCTGCTTCCCAATTCATTCTCTACCTTATCTAGAGGATAAGCACAGCTGGAAAGAGAATGGAAATAAATAATGATAGAAGCAAAAATGAACACTAGTACCTCCTAGTAACTCTCCTGACTGAATCTATATCCCTTTTCTTAAAACATCTAAGCCTTGCAACTTAGCTAAATATCTTGCTGGTGAAGATATTGATACAAACTCCATTCAGTTGATCCAAAATTATTAATTACTTACTTGTCACTGAATATTTTAATTTCATGATTGCAGCATTGGAAGGGACTTCAAAAGCATCTAGCCCAACTCATACCTGAAATAGAATCCCCATACAAAGCCATATAGCCAATGAGTGTCCATGTACTTTAGGGTTCTTACCTTAGAGTTCTTAAATTTATACTAACTTGAATTCCTTTGGCAGTCTGATGAAACCTCTGGACCTGTTCTCAGAATAATGTGTTAGACAGAATTAGCAAGGAAATAAATGGAAAATACAGTCATCTAAATATGTTTTAAAGCAACTTCACTTATACCAAGTAATGGATATCTACTTTATTTGAAAACTTCCAGTCTATAGGAATTTATTTCCTTCTGAAGAACTTTAATCTATAATTTCTTGAACATTCAAAGGATCTGTGCTGTTTTCATCATGGGGAAATCCCAGCACCAAACAGAGAACAATCAGTCTTATGATTTAATAGATTAATCTTAGAAAGTTGTCATAACTTGTTCAGCCATTTCCCAATTGATGGTTATCCACTCAGTTTCCAGTTCTTTGCTACTGCAAAAAGGGCTGCTACTCCCATAGATTTTTAAATTAAAACTGTGGACTCTCAAATTTTTTAAATTTAAATTACTAAAGTTGAAGCATAACCAGAGCAAAGCATAATAGAATTTTTATGCCTTGCATTCTCAACATACACTTGTATTAATATAACCTAAGATTTCATTAAGTTTTGTGGTTGTACTCAACTCGTGTAGAATTGGAATTCTATTTAAAAACCTGCTTTTTTCCTCTTTTCTTTTTCTCTCTCTAGGTTTTCTGTTTTACATGAAGAGTAGCAGCCTAGGGTGATTTGAATAATCCAGCTCATTTGTGCCAGATAGTCTCTGAAGAATGTATAAGAGAATTAAGAAGATATTAAGTAATTTGTCAGGCACCCAAAAAACGAGTGAAGAATGTTTGGTTGGTTGGGAGACACATTTTGAAAGGGAGACAATAGCATGTTATCATGTCTAAATCTGATGTCAATGATTAAGATCAACATGGAGATAAGAATGACATGTTTTTCATCACTGTGTAGAGTTCTCTGTGGCCAGAAAGAATTAGTTTATAGATTTTGGAACTGGATTAAACCTCAAAGTTAACTTAATTCAAAACCTTTCACTTTATAATGAAAAAACTACAATCCAAATAATTTTATAACTTGTCCAAGGTCACACACAGATATTAAGTGACAGAGATGGGATTTAAACACTGATCCATGGTTCCATCCAACATACTTTCCACTACCATGGATTCTTAACCTTTTATTGTTTTGGGCACTTTTTGGCAGTCTAGTAAAGCCTATATACCCTTTTTCATAATAATGTTTCTGAATTAATAAAATGAAATACCTGGGATAGTGAAAAAGCCAAAGGTTAGT
The DNA here is from genome assembly GCA_023553655.1 of Myrmecobius fasciatus. NCBI lineage: Eukaryota > Metazoa > Chordata > Mammalia > Dasyuromorphia > Myrmecobiidae > Myrmecobius > Myrmecobius fasciatus. The sequence continues at coordinate 25,046 of JAJPUD010016157.1, read as the reverse complement.
GAAAACAAACATCTGATTTTTCTCTTTCAAGTTTGCAGACCCCCTAAAATCTATCCATAGCTTGTGGATTCCTGTCTACAATAGACCATGGAGCCTAGAGGAGCCAGGATTGTGACTCAAGAGATAAACTTGAGTTCTGGGCCCTATTGTTTGGTATTGGAATTACAGCTGTGACAAAAGCAACTTCTCCCAGACATAGGATCTCTGCAATGTTCCTCTCTATAGAAGCAGAAGATTATCACAGGAGTATTTTCCCTGACAGCCTAGAGATGATCCAGAAATCCTTTGCCACAACTAGTGAAATTGCAATAGTAAATATCCTTGATATCATCTGCTAGAAGCTTTGCAAAACTAGAAAAGCAAGACTTCCAATAAATGACAAGAATCATCCCTGGGGACCTTGCTTATCCACATGATTGAGGATTTATTTATGTCTTTGGGGATAACACTATTCAGGAAAAGATGTCTTTATTCACCAGGAGCTTTATTGAGAGATTTATTTTATGTCTACCAAGGTAACCACTAAAGCCTTTGTTCTTTGTGCTCTATGACCTGAGTACTTGCAAGGGAATTTTGAGATAAGCTGTGTAGAAGCAATGAGCTAGAGAAATGTAAATTCCCAAATATAGAGATATAAATTCCCAAATTAAAGTGTATTCCAGACCAATGTAGTCAAACTTATACAGAAACAGATCCCTGTGAGGTATACACATACTTAGAAAGCCACAAATTAATATTATCTCTGTTTTACTGTATTTTTATTTATATTGTTAAATATTTCTTAATTACATTTCAATCTGTTTCAGGATAAAGATCAAGGATTTGACATGCCTTCTTTTAGACTTTTCACATTCTCACTCAACATAAAGATCACATGTAAACATATATTATAAAATTGGTTTTGCTAAAAGAAAAAAAGTTTTTTTGAATTATGAAACATTTTACAAGGAAACATTTCAGTTTTATTATCTCATGATAATCAAAAATCAATTAATTGAAATATTTTATCTTTTCCTCTGATTCTCACTCATGATAGACAGCACTGATCTGTTGAACCTATACTAGTAGACAATAAATTCTGATAGGTTGTACCAGACTGAAAATGTTGCCAAAATAAGCTCAAGGACATCTTATATGTGTATGCCATCAGAATATAGCCTACTTAAGAAAGAAATTCTTAAAACCACTAAAACATGGGGGTTTCATGACCTATGTTGTTAAAGGAAACACCCACACTGATGAAATCTCAAACTATTTGAAATATGGAAGTATCCTTTCTCTTTTAAATCATTTTTCCTAAAAATTAAATATTTCTCCATGTATAATATATTAGAGCACTGACAGTCATTTTTCAGCTAAATGTAAGCTGTCTCAAATGACTGAGGCATCATTGGTATTCCATCTGTAACCTATACTGAAGACAAATTATTTTTCTATTGCCGAGATGATGTCAGTGAATATTTGTGTCATCTCCCTATTGTCTCTCCTGTCATCACCTCAGCGTCCATCTTAATAGGATCTGCAGACCTCACATTAGAAACCAAGCCCAAAATCTTTTAGTGAGTCTAGATTAATTTTATGTTTTCATGGGCAGTGAGGAAAATACTTTTATGTTGGAAAACCAAAATATTGTATCATATTCCCCATTTTTCCCTCTCTCTTTTCTCCCCAAATTCTCACATCTTCCATATTTTCTGCTTTTGGTATGTTTTAATGAAATTATTTTGTCAAAGCTAATTGGTATTAAAACAATAAATTAAAAATGTAACCACCTGTCTGACATGACAAATCTGATATTATAAATAAATGAATGAACCTAAATTTTGTTGTTATTGCTTTAAACTTAACTTAATATTTTCAAACTTGATTCTATCAAAATGGTTTTTTGTTTGTTTGTTTGTTTTTTGTAGAGTTCATCTAAACAGAATTCTCTGAATGTTTCGGGTTTTGTGCTTAGAGTTTAGTTGAACCTTATGGTTGCAGAATAAAAAGATTATATTTCAGAATGCAGTATTTCCATATTTTATGAAGCATAAACCATTATAAATATAATATTTCTTTAGTAAGACAACCATAGACAAAGTTTTAACAAGTTGAAAGTTAATAAGACTGGGGCATTTAGGTGGTGCAGTGGGTATAGCACCAGCCCTGAAATCAGGAAGAACCTGAGTTCAAATCTGGTCTCAGACACTTGACATTTCCTAGCTGCATGACCCTGGGCAAGTCACTTAACCCCAATTGCCTCAGTAAAAAAAAAAAAGAAAGAAAGAAAGAAAGAAAAAAGAGTTAATAAGACTTTATCTCATGGTGAAAGCATAGCTGGGGTTATTACCATCTCACAGTGCTTTGCTTTATAATCCTCCACTATCCTAGAGTCATGTTGCTCTTCCTCTGGAAATAATGTTTCTCCCAATTTCCATAGGAGTGAGGGTTCTGCCCTTTTTGAGATGATTTATACCCTCTCCTGGAATGTCAATCATACTGAGCCCTATACTATAGAAACACAGCTGCAGCTCTAAACTCCAAATCAAGGTTACAGAATTGCAAGTTAACAGTGGTGTCTATAGATAAAAAGGATTAGAATATTGGTTATCAAAGGCTCTATCTCTGGTATTAATGTTTCTCCTAGTGACATTGTTCAAAAAATGGAGAGAATGACTCCTGAATGTAGGAGCTCTGCTTTTAACCTATAATCTTATCATACAACTGAAGGCTTGGCTACCTGTTTAGACATCATAGTCATTAGTCTCAATCAGTAAACTATTGGTTCCTACATTTTGGAGTCCATTAACTGAAATTCTTTTCCTTTCCTTTTTTTTTTCCTTTTGCTTTAAGACTTATTTAATTATATTACTGAAATCAGTTTCTATCAAGAATCTGGTGTTTTCACCTCTCAGTTGGCTAACATGACAGGAAAAGACAAGGATGAATGCTGGAGGGGATGTGGGAAAACTGGGACACTGATACATCATTGGTGGAACTGTGAATGGATCCAACCATTCTGAAGAGCGATTTGAAATTATGCTCAAAGAATTATCAAACTGTGCATACCCTTTGACCCAGCAGTGTTTTTACTGGACTTATATCCCAAAGAGATCTTAAAGGAGGGAAAGGGACCCACGTGTGCAAGAATGTTTGTGGCAGCCCTTTTTGTAGTGGCTAGAAACTGGAAACTGAATGGATGCCCATCAATTGGAGAGTGGCTGAATAAATTATGGTATATGAATGTTATGGAATATTATTGTTCTTTGAGAAACGACCAGCAGGATGATTTCAGAGAAGCCTGGAGAGACTTGCATGAACTGATGCTAAGTGAAATGAGCAGAACCCGGAGATCATTATGCACGGCAACAGCAAGATTATATAATGATCAAGTATTTTAACATAATTAACATGTAGTGGATTTCCTGCCATCTAGGGGAGGGGTGGGGAGTAGGGGGAGGAATTTGTAACAGAAAGCTTTGTAAGGGTTAATGTTGAAGAATTACCCATACATATGTTTTGCAAATAAAAATTTTAATTAAAAAAAAAGATTATATGACAATGAATGTGACTCTTTCCAACAGTGAGATGATTGATGCCAGTTCCAATGATCTTGTGATGAAGAGGGCCATCTTACACACAGAGAGAGACTGTGGGGACTGAGTGTGGGTCACAACATGACCTTCCCACTCTTTTTGTTGTTGTTTGCTTGCATTTTGTTTTCTTACTCATTTACTTTCTTTTTTTGGTCTGATTTTTCTATGCAGAAAGAGAATTATATAAATATATTTACATATATTGGATTTAACATATTTTAACATGTTTAATATATATTGGATTCCTTGTAATCTAGGGGAGGAGGTGGAGGGAAGGAGGAGAAAATCTGAAACACAAGGCTATGCAAGGGTCAATGTCAAATTATCTATGCATATGTTTTGAAAATAAAAAGCTTTATTAAAAATAAATTAAAAAGAATCTGGTGTCTTGTTTTGTTTTTAGAGAGGGTGGCTCTGAAACTCTGATTTTATTTGTGTGGGGAATCTCCAATTCCTTCCCTCAATACAGATCAGCCACTTCTGTGTTGGAGAGATATATGAAGGCATGAAAAGTTAAGCAATTTGACAAGGGTCACATAATCAGTATGAGGCACAACCTTATACTGAACTAGAACAACTGATCAATACAGTGGTTAGAGTATTGGGCATGGAGTAAGGAAGACCTGAATACAAATATGGTCTTAAGAAGAGGGTTGCTATGAAGATCAAATGAAACACTATCTGTTATATTTGTAAAGCACTGAGCACAGTACGGGGCACATAGTAGGTTCTTAACACTTGTTCTCTCCCTATTCCCCCAACTTTTCTGAATGCAAAGTCAGCCTTCTTAGCCACTCTATAAATACTGGTTTGAATTTTTAATTCTGTGGTTTTTACATTTACACTGAGGTTTTGAGATATGACTATTTCAGAGTATGAAAATTGGAAATAATAATAAGATTAGAATACTGTTTCTCTAGCTATTTTCCCTCTGAGGCAAACTTGATTTTCTACTGAATTAAACCATGAACAGAGAGTCATATTTCACACCTTAAAAATAAGACTTTTCTTCTCTAGTTTCTCAAAACTAGCTTTTTATTCAGTAAAGTTTACTAATCCACTACCATCCTTCCACATAGTCTTGAGAAAAGAAAACCTGGGATAATATATCTTTCTTACATGACTAGGAAATGAATGAGTATGTTGTGAAAACAGGGAATCAAATTTCTACAAGCTTTAAAATTTGTGGAACTAAATTCTCCTACTTCTTCTTAACAACTAAAAAGGTTTCAAAATTTAAATGAAGTCACACAAGATCTTGTCTGGACAAGCCTTCCTAAGCTGTTTCAGATCTACTTATATTGATGTCATTTGTGATTTCTCCACTAGACTCAGCACATTTCTAAAAATACAAAGACTGCCCAAGAATAGCAGCATTAATATCTTGAAATAGTACCTCTCTATCAGTTTGTCTTTATGTTGCTTTTGGTCTGGTAAAACTCAGCTCCATGCTTCCACCCAGTGGGGTTTCTTTGGTAAAAAATAAAAAAGGCAACTTATCACATGGAGTGAAGAACATAAACCAATGGTTCCCAAATGTTTTTGGCCTCAGGACCTCTTTACATTCTTAAAAAGCATTGAGGTTCTCACCAAAGGACTATTGTTTATGAGTTATATTCATTAATATTTATTTTATTTGAAATTAAAATCTCCTAGTATTATGAGGAAAATACTTTTGACCTTTTGGACCCCCAAAATAGTCTTCTGATTTTCACAGATCCCCAGACACATTTTGAGAACTGCTAGAAAAAAATCTAATTGCTTTATTTTTCCCATAAATCCCTAGGTTAATTTTGAAATATATGAATGACTAAGACAGAGGTAGCAGAAAACAATGATTAGAAAGTGATTTATACAGTTAGGAATTCCTGAATTCCCATCCTGCTTCTTACATACACATGAGCTCTTTCCTAATCCTCCCACATGCGTGTGCCTATTACTGCAAAACCACCTTTTATCTAGATAGTAGTGTTATTTTCCAGCATGTGATCTAAGGATATAAAGAAGCAGTTATAAAAAGAAGAAAGGTAAGGTATTTAACAAGGGTTTGAAAACTATGCTCCAAAAATTACAAATAAGGAAATGCAAATTGAAATGATTCTGAGGTTCTATCTTATCACCTATCAGATTGAAAGTGATAAAAATTAAAATGACAATCATTGGAAGTACTATGGGAGGACAGAAATTCCAATGCATTGTAGGTAGAGCTGGGAAGTAGTCCAACATTTATGAAAAGTGATTTGAAACTAGACCTCCAATGTTATTAAAACGGGTCTTTGAATTAATGATTACACTTTAGGAATATACCCACAAAGAGATTACAGAAAGAGGGGAAGGACCAATATGCACAAAAATATTTATAGCAGCACTTTTGTTTGAGCAAAAAAAAAATTGGGGAAATGGATCAACAATTAATAGAATATGAATGTAACAGAATATTGATAAAAGGAATGGATTAAAAGAAATCTAAAAGTTTATATTAATTGATACAGAGTAAGTGAGCAAATCTAGAAGAATAATTTATACATTGACCACAGCATTGTAAAAAAAAAAAATAGTGAAAGATTTAAGAACTGTGATGAACAGAATGACTACTTATAACTCCAGAAGATTGATGATAAATGATAAACTAGCCAAAGATAAACTAGAGGTTAAAGAATGAAATAAACTTTTTAAACAGACAATGTGTATGTGTTCTTTTTTCATGATTATACTTATTTGCTATAAGGAAGAGGCTGCTTTCCTTTTTCTTTTGGGGAATATTGGGAGAAGGATAAATTAGGAAGTATGGGACAGTACTAGTGATACTAAAAAAAAAAAAAAAGGAAGAAAAGAGCATCAATTATCCTTTAAAAAAATTATCCCTTAAAAAAAGCAGGCCAGGTTTAGAATTGGCATGTTAAATTTGAATCACACACACATTTAAAAAAAATCAAAAAACAAAAAACCAAGAAACATAAAGTGAAATTATATTTTATATATACACATGTGTATATATACATCTATTTACACACACACACCTATATATACATATTATATATACACATATATACCCAACGTCCATAGTTTCACGTACCACTCTCCTTTTTATCTTCCTTTGTAGATTAAAATATTCATGTTTGTTGATGTTCATGAAGTTCACAATGTTGATTTCCCCAGTGGAATTAAAGCTCTTTGAAGGCAGGGAATATTTTAATTCTGTCTTTATATCCCTGATGCCTATCATAAAGTCTGGCACACAAGTACTTATGATTTTTTTTGGACTAATAACCATATGACTATGAGCAAGTTAATCAATACTGATAACAGTACCCCAGACAAATCTTAGTTAGGGACAGTTCTAAAGTTATATCAATAGTTTGTGCTGCCACACATGCAGTTTCCTAACTGGCTGAACTTCATTCTCTATTTCAAAAAATGTGTTGCCACTCTGGTGTAAGACCCTGGCATACAAATATGTAATTAACCTCTTCAAAGTAAATTGATACAGTGCAGCCTTTGTCAGAATTCATAATCTTTGCTATTAGAGAAGTTCAAATATTTATAACAAGCCCATTTAGTGATGCTTTACTAATAATGTTAAAGTGGGGAGGGAATGTGAAGGGATCTTATTAGTCCATATAAGTTCTGCTGGTGCATGAGCTACATTCTGAACAATAATCTGTATATTTGAAACTCATTGGGGAAAGTAGAGGCAGTAGGTTGCTATTTTTTCCCCTCTATCAGAGGTATATCACCTCTGATACTACAGTGTGGTACAAAGCTGATCTGGAATTGTCAAAGGCTATGTCAGCAGATTCTAAGTTCAGATGTGTTTTATCAAGTCATAAAAGACTTGAAGATCAGTTCAGTGGTGAACTCATTGTCTGTCATCTGAAGATCAGCCTGGCCAAATTCAGAGAGTTTCATCACTGAGCTGGCCACAAGGTGATAAATTTTTGAGCCCTATGAGCTCCTGAGATTAAGAAAAGACTATCAGATTTATCAAAGAGATCATTAATAACTTTGAAAAGAGCCGTTTCAGTTGAATGGTGTGCCTAAAAACCATATTACAAAGGGATGAGGAGATAGTGAGAGAATAGAAAAAAGAAACAAGAGTAGAAAATTTTTTTTCAGGGAGTTTGCCTGAAAAAAGGAAGAGAGATATATTATGATAGCTCAAAGCATCATAGTATAAAATGAAAGTTTATTTAAACACAGGAGACACACTTAAAAGCAGTAGGGAAGAAAGCAGTTGAGAGAGGGAGAGACAGGATACTAGTGAGAGAGGAGCCAATTATATAAACTATTGGAGAAGACAGGATGTCTAGGTGCTAGGTGGTGCAGTGGATAGAGCAGCAGCCCTGAATTCAGAAGGACCTGAGTTCAAATCTGGCCTCAGATACTTAATACTTCCTAGCTGTGTGACCTTGGACAAGTCACTTAATCTCAATTGCCTCAGCAAAAAAAAAAAAAAAAAGACAGAATGTATTCAAACATACACATAAAAGGACTGGCCTTAGCAATCTCTTTGTTAGAATTGAGGGAATGGAGGAGAAAGGGAGAGGATACTAAGAAAAATATGAAGATGGCATCAAGATTAAATGAAGATGAGAAAAAGAGAAGATAAAAAAAGCTTTTATCAAATGGTTTCCATTTTTTTCCAATAAAGAGGTAGGGTCCTAAGCCAATAGGGGAAATAGGAAGGAGGTATAGAGAAATGGGGTAGAGTTTAAAGGTTTGGAATAGCTTTTGTGAAGAATTTGAGAATCAATTAGAGAAGAATAAAAAAGAAGTTAGTACAAATTTGAAAAGTAACCATTCATTATAATTTTGGGACTTCCTTTAGCTTCATATTAGCAGCTTCTTAGTGGGAGTGGAAGTGGGAATTAATCATATAAATTATATGTAGTTCATTTGTAACACAACCCCAAGTAGTTCAAAGAATCCTGACAGTGAATAGAGTTGGCTTTGGTTTTCTGAAGAAATGGACCCAAGTTCTGCTCTGACCCTGAACAAGTCACATCTATCAGTGATTTGGACAGTTTTCAAGGCTATTAGTTGTTGCATTGCTATCCACATAGATATGGAGAATTCCCTTACTCAGGAATTCCCTGTACCAGTGTGGTTATAAAACTTGTTTCTAAAAAGCATAGGTCAACTACACACTTCTCAGACTGACTAAGATGACATGAAAAGATAATGACAAATGTTGGAGGGGATGTGGGAAAACTGGGACACTGATACATTGTTGGTGGAATTGTGAATTGATCCAACAAATCTGGAGAGCAATTTGGAACTATGCCCAAAGGGCTATAAAACTATGTATATCCTTTGATTCAACAGTGGTTCTACTGGGCCTGCATCCCAAAGAGATCATAAAGAAGGGAAAGGGACCCATATGTACAAAAATGTTTGTGGCAGCCCTTTTTGTAGTGGCAAGAAACTGGAAACTGAATGGATGTCCATCAGTTGGAGAATGGCTGAATAAGTTATGGTATATGAATGTTATGGAATATTATTGTTTCATAAGAAATGATGAACAGTAAGATTTCAGAAAGGCCTGGAAACATTTCCATGAAGTGATGCTAAGTGAAGTGAGTAGAACCAGGAGATCATTGCATATGACAACAACAAGATTATATGACCATCAATTCTGATGGACATGACTCTTTGCCACAGTGAGGTGATTCAGGCCAGTTCCAATAATCTTGTGATGAAGAGAGCCATCTACACCCAGAGAGAAGATTGTGGGAACTTTTGTGTGGATCACAGCATGGTATTTTCACTCTTTTTGTTGTTGTTTGCTTGCATTTTTTTCTCATTTTTTCCTTTTTGATGTGATTTTTCTTGTGCAGCAAGATAATTGAGGAAATATGTATAAATGTTTAACATATATTGGATTACTTGCTGTCTAGAGGTGGGGTTGGGGGAAAGAAAGGGAGAAAAATTTGGAACACAGGGTTTTGCAAGAGTGAGTGTTAAAAACCATGTATGTATATGTTTTGAAAATAAAAAGCTTTAATAATGAAAAAAGCACAGGTTAAAGAAAGTCTTACATTTAAAACTAAATCACAAATGTACAGTACAAAGACTTTCCTTTTCATTTTGAGCTGGAAGTGAAGGGAAGAGGCTCAAACCTCAAATCAATGCTTAGGTAAAGACATGAAAAGAAACAGGGAAATTCTAACAATTATGGATAGTGACTTGGACCATAAAAATAGGAAGCAACAGGTTCAGATATTGTCTCAGCCACTTCCTAATTTTATGATTATAGTCAAATCATTTAATTTCTCAGGACCTTAATTATTCTATTTCATCTCACTTAAAGTGATAAGATATCTAATCAAACAATTTCAATCATAGGCCTTAAACTAAAATTTGAAAAGTTCTTTGAACTTGAATTTTGTTCATAATTCATCCATGCTTCAGGGACCATTTATAAATTATCAAGCAAGTTGACAAGTAATTCATTCAAGATGTTAGAATAAGCATGCATTTCCAGCACACCTTTAAAGTGGCTGGAAATGTATAAAGATCTTATGGGTGGAAGAAGGTCTTGACTTTAGCCAGAAATCATATTTTCCATGCTGAAAGAGAATGTTCCTTTATGCAGCCATGAATGAGAGACAAGGATTTCTAGAACCCAAGAACTGTGATTACCCCTTTTACCATTTGTACTCTTTTAAGTTTTAGCCTACTTTTTCCTGGACTCTCTCCATGAACTTGTGAAAGACTCACAGACTTATGGGAAGATTTTTGTTACAATGTTTTGCTATAATAAGATAATAGTATTAGTAAATTTATCACCTTTATAAAAACCTACTTAAAGCTGGATGATTAAATTTACTCTCAACTAATAATCATGGAGAAAAACTCACCATTAAGGACTCAATCAGTGACTTGGGAGAAAAACTTCCCTAATCTTTAAGAAGTCCTAGAACCCTGAAGTAAAGATGTATCTGGACTCTCTGGAAAAATGAGATTAGTCTCAGGATTTTTATGGTATGGGAAAAATTATAACTTGCATTGCTTACCCCACTGAGTAATTATGAGAAAAATTCTTTGCCAGATTAAAGTACTACCTAAATGCTATTAATATTATTATTCTGTGGCACCACGTATCTGCTCTGTCTTCCCTACTTATTCTACCAAAATAAAAATGGGTCCATAGGGAAGTCAGAGGGAGAGGGTTGATACCTACTACTCAGTAATTATGTTATTATCGTTCAGTCATTTCAGTCATATGCAACTCCTTGTGACCTCATGTGGGGGTTTCTTGGCAAAGATATTCGAGTGATTAGCCATTTTTCTCTCCAGTTCATTTTGTAGGCGAAAAAACTGAGGCAAAAAGGATTAAGTGACTTACCCAAGGTCATACACCTAGTTAAGTGTCTGAAGTCAGATTTCAATTCAGGTAAATGAGTCTCCGTGATTCCAAATCTGGTACTCTCTCCACTGCACCACCTACTCATAATAACTATAATTTATATTAAGAAAATGTTGATTGATTGACACAATCAATTAAAATTCAATGTTGCAAAGTAATAAAGAACTAACTTTTTCCCCAAAGAAGAAATAGGGAAAGAAATTACCCTTCTCAAACTCAGGATCTTTTTTTTTTTTTTTTTTTTTTGCAAAACATATGTATGGGTAATTCTTCAACATTAACCCTTATAAAGCTTTCTGTTACAAGTTTTTCCTTCCTACTCCCCACCCCTCCCCTAGATGGCAGTATATCCACTACATATTAATTATGTTAAAATACTTGACAAATCGAATATATGTATACATATTTCTACACTTACCATTATTGTGCAAGAAAAATCGTATCTACACAAAAGATATATCAGATAAAGGAAACACAATGCAAGCAAACATCAATAGAGAGCATGAAAATGTTATGTTGTGGTCCACATTTTACATCCCTCTCTCTGGGTGTATATGACTTTCTTCACTGAACAATTGGAAGTGGTTTGAAACATTTCATTGTTGAAGAGAGCCATGTCCATCAGAATTGATCATCATATAGTATTGTTGTCCTGTATAATGAACTCCTGGTTCTGCTCATTTCACTCAGCATCACAAACTCAGGATCTTTACAGAGGTAGAGGATTTATTTACCTGTGCAGAATATTGTATAAGATAACAGATTATTTTTCAATATATCAGTAAGTATAGTGGGTTTTTTGTTTCTCCTTCTTTTCTTTTAAAAATTGTATTTGTATGTTTAACATATTGGATTACTTGCCATCTAGGGGAGGGGTGGGAGAAGGGAAGAAAAAAAGTTTGGAACACAGGGTTTTGCAAAAGTGAATGTTAAAAATTATGTATGCATATGTTTTGAAAATGAATAGCTTTAATTTAAAAAATTCATTGTTATAAGAGGTGACTCAGAGAAGGAAAGAGCAATATAGAGAAAAATTTAGGTGATATAATAAAAATCAGTAATATCTATTTTTAAATGCAATTGGTTGACTGTGATGACCTTTAGCATTCTGTTCTTTGAAAGATCAGCTATTGTGCCCATACTCTGCTATTTTGAGTCTGGTTACACTAACTTTCCAATGCTTCTCATTATGTTTTATTAGCTTCACAAATCTAATCTAATCTCCATGTCTCTGGTAACCATGTCAACCAAGTAGCCAGAATTCATACTTCTTTTATTGTATAAAATAAAATGAAAGAACACTGAGGTGGAAGACCAGCTTGTACCATGGAAACTCTAGCCACAGCCAAAGATTTTTATCAACAGAATTTGAGCTGAAAGCTGTCACTGAATTGTACAACATGACCATCCAATAATTTTTGAACAACAAGTAGAAAACTTTTACGGAGGGAAAAACCAGGTTCCACTACTGTCTCAAGTAACAGTATATAGGGAAGGTGTGCAATTTGTTATATTCCTATGTATTGATATCCCTTAATCTTGTTAGGCTCTTTGAGAAAAAGAATCATTTATTTTTACTTTTTTTTAAAAACTACCCTAGAATATAATATAAAAACACTTTCTGAGCATCCCCAGGCCATGCTGTCTCAATACAGGCCATCATTATCACCTCTTTCCCACTGGAACTTTTAACTGGAACTACACTGAAGTTGAGAAGCCAGATTTATCCTTTTCTTTCCTGCATCTATGCCTTCACCATGCTTCCAATCCATGACATACCACTACAAATGTATCCTCAGCCACCTCTTACAAGTTATCTTCCTCTATTAAAATGTAGTATCAGAGGGGGCTGACTGTCTTGCTTGTATTTAATACAGAAGATGTAGTACATGGCATATAGTAAATATTTAATAAATGCTTTAACTATCTATCCATCCCTCTATCTATTTATCTTTCTATCTAACACAGCAGAAGACATATATAGATGAATAGATAGATAGATGAAAAAAGTAGGAAAGAAAGAAAAAGGAAGAAAGAAAGAAAGAGAGAGAGAGAGAAAGAAAGAAAAATGAATGGATAAATAGATGCAATGGTCATTTCATTCCTCTTGAAAAATCGAACCATTTATTCCAAGTTCCTCATGTATTTTACATATGAAGGTATTGATTCTTAGAGAAGCTAAGTGATTGGCCAAGGTTATTCAGTTAATAAGAATCAGAGGAAGATTTTAACTTTGGTCCTCTGGTTCCAAATCTTGTGTTATTATCAGTGTAATTCCTTGCTTCACTTCTTCCTGTTATGCTACCCTGGATACTAATATAGTTAGTAGGGTAAGGATCTTTTATCTAGTACTGGAAGATACTAGTACTGGAGGTATCATATCCAATTTCTTAATTGTACAGATGAAGAAAATGAGGCTCAAAGAGGCTGAAATATTTGCCTACACACACACACACACACACACACACACACACACACACACAAAACAAAACCAAACACTCACATACACAAAATATACAAACACACACACATATACATACAACCCCTTACAGAGAATGAGAGAGAAAGACAGAGACAGAGAGAAAGAGAAACAGGGAGAGAGAGACAGGGAGAGAGAGACAGAGAGAGAGACACACACACACACACACACACACAGAGAGAGAGAGAGAGAGAGAGAGAGAGAGAGAGAGAAAGAGAGAGAGAGAGAGAGAGATTTCTTCCTCTGGCACTCTATCTGCCATGGAATACTTCTTCTCTAACTAGTTAATAGTGATATATTTTGATTAATTTGTTCTTGACATGATGTTTTGAGTATAATGCTATTCAAGGTTCAGAAGGAATTTTAGCAATATAGGTGGTGCCTGGAATTTAACAAAATATGTAAAATTGTGGCCAGGATCCTCTCTGAGGGTATTTTAATTATGATTAATTTGTTGTCTGGAGAAATATTACAGATTTTGAATAAATTGATTTAACTGACCCAGACCATAGAGAAACTATAGATTTTTTCTACCAAGCTTTGCATTTTCTGTCTGTCCCCTTTTGGATCCAGGAAAAATTAAGGTGGTAGAGGGGCTTGTAAAATTCTTTTGTTTAACTAATGACCACATGGTCATCCTAGATTATAAGCCAAGTACAAGATTTATATGAGATTTGGATATATATTGAGTTTATGGAATTTCACAATTTCTTAGGACATATTATTCTATTAAAGAGCTTGATGCTTGAATTGTAAAATACTATTGTGGCTACTTAAGTTCTAGGATTTACTTATGTGTTACCCTTTGGAGTTAATTGATGTTTATATTGGATCTGGGTAATGGTGTTCTTGGATTCTCTTGCATTCAAGAAAAATGGTACATAAGAAACAGGGATTTGTAACCCCCTCCATAAAATAAAAACAAACCCATGACCCTTGGCTCCCATGGTGAAACCATTTGCTGTTTTTGCCAGACAAAAACTACTGAATTGTGTGTTCAGAATATTGTAACCAACCAACAATTGGATCAAACTATAAAAAGACTTGCTACATTTCATAGCAGTTTCAAGCCTTGCAAGAAGTAAATAAATGGCTTTGAAAGTGGTTTGAGTTGGCTATATTATCCACAAGTAGTTTAGTGTATCTCACAGTGAATATTTACAGGTTCTTAGAGTAAGTAAAGAGGCCAGAGTTTGGAGAAGATTCTCAAGGCTAAAACTATTGAAGGAAATAAGTATCTAGGCATTGTGCAAAAGGCTCTTTTAGTCATAGTAATTACAATATATAATTTGGGAGATGGCATTTAAAAAAACTGTACCTTGAGCACTTTGAATAACAGAGAGATCTTTTGTCCCTTTCATGGATTGAAATCACTAGGCACAGAAAAATGACCTTCCAGTGTGCTTTAAAAAAATACAATTCTGATTGTCACTCTTGTTGCGGTGGTTGTTATTTAGTTATTTAGTTTTTATTTAGTCTTTTCATGTCCAACTCTTTGTGACTCTAACAAATATATCAGAATGGCTTTCCATTTCCTTTTCCAGTTCATTTTACGGGTGAAGAAACTGAGGAAAACCAGATTAAGTGACTTACCTAGGGTCACTTTTCTAAGGCCAGATTTGAATTCAGGAAGTCACTATTAAGATCTTTGAAAACCATGGAGAATGGAAGAAATTCTGTATGATTGGAGATAGTGCAATATACAAATTTCCAGAAGAAATGAGAGTACCAAGTCAAATTATAGGCCAATGAACCTGGCTTCAATTTCCAGTAAAAATTCAAGGCAGATTTTTAAAGGAATGGTTTGTGAGCATATAGAGGAAGCATTGATAAATCAATCATTTGACAAAGTGACCATTATGTATAGACACTATCCTTTGTTCTGGTGATACACAAATGAAATGGTCCCCACTTTCTTAGATCTTGAATTCAAATGCACAGGTGAGGATAGAGGTTATTTTAGGCATGGAAGGATCATAAAGGAGGGACAGTAGGAAGGTGATTTTGACTGAACTGTGGAGTGTGTGAAGGAAACATGTACAATTGGCTGACTATTACATATTGCAAACTGGGTGTCCTGAGAAATCACAAATTTACTAGGTCCAAAACTAAACTAATTGTCTTTTTCCCCAAACTCTCCACTCTTACAGAATTCATGGTTTCTGTTAGAGGTACTACCATCCTTTAGCTTTTCAAGTTAATAATCTCAGCATTATCCTTGATTTCTTAGTCTTTCTCACCCCACATATCTAATCAGTTGTCAAATTTTACCATTTTTACTTCCATATCTCTTGTATCTGGTCTCTTCTATTCACATAGTTACTACTCAATTAGTTTACTTTACAGTTAGTCACTTCTCATTTAGTTTATTGAAATAGCCTACTAACTGGTCTCCAAATCTTTGACTCTTACCACTCTGGTCTATCCTACATAATGCTCATATGGGGATTTTTCTTATGTATAAATATGAATATGTCACTCTACTACTCATCACTCAAATTCCAGCAATTCCTCTAGGATAAAATATAAATTGGTATCTTCAGTGTTTTAAGGGATTTGTAAGTGTATTAGGGCCCAAAATGGCCCTAACCTATTTTTCCCTCCTATCCCTGAATTTTCTGATATAGGCAAACTGTCCTGTCTTTATGTTTATCACTCATGACACTTCATCTTTCATTTCAGTTTCTTGGAGTTAATATAAGTCCAAGATATACCTGAACTTGTTCTTAGCTTCTTCCACAACAATCACAAGTTAGCATCCAGTCTTTGCTTAAGTGGAATTCACTTCTCCCTTTTTAAGGCATTCTATTCAACTCTGAGACAGTTCTTTTTCCTTATAGCTTTATCGCTCTAAGGGACATATGTAATTTCCACCCATTAGCCTATAAAGCATTACATGATTGTGCCAAGAATCGTACCTAGTTATTTGATTAGTCAATCATTTGAAGTCTTTTTCCTTTTGAAAATCAGAACAAGATTTGATCTTTTCTTGCCCTGTTGCACTTTTTTCCATTCTCCAAGGATTGACAACAGTAACTCTGTAACCATAGTCACTATTTCTTCCAATAACCTGCCTACCATGTCATTCATTAGAAGTAGGTGACTTGAACTCATCAAGACCAACTAAGGACACTTTTGTCATCTCCTCACTTATCTTGAATTACAATTCACCGTCAATGACTACTAGTGTTCTATTCTTTATAGACTGAGAGCCATTCTTAGTAAAGAAAGCAGAATGAAAATAGGACTTATATAGATCCTGTTTGTTTCTATCATATATCTTCATCATCTCACTCATCCTAACCAGTAATGGTATTTACATAGAATGCTTTCTTTCATCATATACCTTGGATTATTCTAAGCCTCAGTACTCCTGATTTTATTGTTACAAGACTATGTCACGTTTTTAAAGTGATCCCAAGTTATCTGTATTTGCTTTTATCTTACATGCATCTTTTTTATAAATCTGATTTTGATGAATTTCCCCTGCAGCCACCAATCTCTTCAGATAACTCTTTTATTTTCCTTTTCAGAATCATTTGTGTTTCTGTCATCAGAGGTTTATTTTTAAGAGCATCTCATTTCTCACCAAATGGAATGTTTTTTTCTAGGATCTGACTTATCCTTCCTCCAAACTCTTAGGAATCTCCTTCCCAAATCTAATGTGTGTTAGTTGCCAAATTCTTATCAACAATTTCTGAAATGAATTGGTTCCTTGCTACCAAAGCCTTCTTTAGACTTTAGCATCCAGATTTTTATTGGTCACAATCAGGTACCAAATGGTTGCCACTGTGTTTTCTTTATTTTGAAGAATAAAATAAAAAAAAATTGTGTAATATTCTAGTCAAAGAGCCAAATTTCCGTAGAATTAAAATCTCATCAATTTCACACTATTCTTCTGTGAGCTTTCTGAACTTTTCATCTGTTTCTTTCTTCTGATAGGGTCTTATGTAATGCACAGTCTTTAAAAAAAGATATATTGTTTCTTTATTGATTCTCAATTAAATTACCTCCCTCATATGTCACCTCTATCTGGTTAATGAATTTCTTTACTAGAATTAGGTTAGTGGAGTAGCGGGCTTACTGTATTTAAAACCAGAAAACCTGAACTTGATCCCCAGTTTTAGAATGCAGTGCTTATATGATCTGGGATAAATCATTTGGCCTCACCAACTTAGTTTTTATTTTCCTCATCTAATAAATGAGAATGTTAAGATTAGCCATCTCTATTACCTTCCCTCCTCTATTTCTGCAGTCTTCCTCATTTTATGTTCCTTAATGTGTTCCTCTTGAATGTGGTATAATCTTCAATTTCTAAATTTGAATCTGGAGTCATAGTCTACCTCTCCACAGGCATATTTTCAACAACTTATTAATACTCTGTTAGGCCTCTTTCCATTTTAACTATTGCTCTCCTACATAGGCTCCCACGAACACTAAAGATTACAAGAATCTCCACAGTTGTTATAATGGAAATTGCAATTCAGTGACCTGGAAGAAACAATGGGAGTACAGACTGGCTTTCCAAGGTGGCCTAAAAATATAGAGATTAGGGGAAGACAAGAAAAGAAATCACAGAGAGTTGTGTAAACTATTATAAGAGTTCTCTGTTTAACATTTTTTCTCTTTCATTTGGAGAGACCTCTGCCAAGAATTTTTTTTCTTTTTTTTCTTTCTTTCTTTTTTTTCTGAAATAGAAGAAGGTAGGGAAGAAAAGTTACCCCCAGGACTCTGACTTTTCTTGCCATGTGGCATATAGTGAGGGAGAGGTGTGCTGTTTCCTGGCCATAGCAGAGAAAAGTAGAGTAGAAATAGGGAGCACTTTGTGAGGCTGTTCATGAATGTGACACAAACTGGATAAATCAAAAATGTGATAATCAAAAAAGATGAAGATTAGGAAATAGTAGAAATGGACACAACACCCAGACCATAGTAAAGCAAGCTAGGCTAGGAGTTGTCTATGATATAGTTGACAATACTATCATCTTGGGGAGATCAAGTGAGCAGAATTCAAAGCCAAATTCTGTTTTCTCAGAGCCTTTTTTTTTAAAAAACATGCTCAATCACTTTTCATTCTCAAACTAGATAAGAGGAATGGGGAAGAGTTGGGAGGGGGGAATAACCAAGATGCAATAATATTGAAGTTTCTTATTGGAAGTTATGTTTTATTGTTTTATTAAATATCCCAAGGTATCTCAATGCATTAATATATCACATGGCCAATTGTGGTATAAGACTGATCCTCTGATATTAGGGGATTATGATTGTGGAGATATAGACAGGTAATTGGCTTGACAAGTTGGAGAGATATTTTTAGAGATTTGGAATATACTTCAGATCATACACCACACTCTCTGAACCTTAGAGAACTTAATTACTCACTGATAAAGAGAGCAAGAGCCATGATAAAGTCAGGGAATGAGGCTACTCACAGGTATCTGATATCCAAACAGTATACCATTTCCCCTTGTTTAGTATCACTTTGTGTTGGAGTAACAGAATGACTGACTAATAAAGGACCGCATCCACATAGAGGTTTTTTTGAGCCTCCTTCCATAAATGCAGATGAAAGAGCTTTTCCCTCCATAATTCAGAACATATGCAATTATTCAGAATGTTTTTAATGGCTTACTTTTAATTGTCTGCTAATAGTGAATATATGTACAAGAGTTTGCAACAGACAAAATGTCTTTTCCTTCTCTTCCAGCTTCAGAATGACAGATGAAATTCTGTGAGGTTATTAAAAGGGAAGGATAAGCACATGTCTCCTCTGATTCATACTTTATTTTTTATTCTTTCCTGATCTTAAGTGAAGGAGTATCAGAGATGGAAAAGATCAAGCTAAAATCTTGTGAGTTTTGGAAGGAAGGAAAATCACCAGAGTCCATAGCAAAGTCTGTTGATAGATAAGACTCAATTCTGAGGAGCAGCATGCTTGACTTCCAACACCAGCTCCATTAACTGGCCAAGCAACTAAGGCACCAAGCCCTACAAGCAAGGGGGCAACTCATCCATTGACTGTCCAAACTCAGGTATGAACTTGAGGGAGTGAGGTACAGAGACAAAGTGGATGTACTGAAGGAAGGAATATTTAGTAGTCACAACTTTTAAGTTTTAAGTTCACTCTCCTTAGATGTTTATAGGAGTTTGCATCTAGCTGAAGAGGTTTTTATTCTATGGTTCTTACTATATCTTCTCAGTAAATATTCCTTTGTAAAAGCTAATTACATTAAATGGGTAATTGATTTTGAGGAAAAATCATCTAGTCAAATTGATATTGAAGATATATTAAGCAGATGGAGGAGGAAGATGTGACTTTTTGTGTCCTCCTCTGACCTTCTCTCAAATCAACAATAAAATAAGCCTCTGAACTGATCTTTAAGTCAACGAATCCAGAAATATTTGGACTACGAAACACTTCTCGCAGAAGTTACCTTTGAAGAACTTCATAGCAGGTCTGTTTCAATCGGGCAGTGGGGTAAGCAGTTTGCTCCGTGCAGCTCCAGAACTGAGGGCAGCTCCGGAAGAGAGGGCAGAGAACTGGGTGGCACTCAGCTCAATGTGGCAGAAACTCCAAACATCCAGGGAGTATATCTGAGGCACTGGGGACACTCTGCCCTGATTGGGGGCAGGTGCTTTTGGCAGATTTCCCTTTTATAAGGAGTAAATTGGGCAAAGTCCTAGCCCCACAGGCCCAGCACCAGAAGTTAATTAGCGGAATTGCCCCAGGGAAAACTACCACAGCTGCTGCTTTTCTAGCTTTAAACAGACCCCAAGCTTTCTAAAAAATGAGTAAGAAACAGAAGAGAGCTCTCACCATAGCCAGCTTTTATGGAGGGAAAGCAGGGCAGACCCCAGATCCTGAGGTTCCTATAGGCAAAGAAACTCCAGAGGAAGCCATCAAGGGAAATATAACCTGGTCCCCCTCCCACAAGGCCTTCCTGGAAAATTGCATAAAGAATCTCAAAAGAGAGCTAGATGATAAATGGGGAAATAACTGAGATCAGTGCAAGAAGCCCTCCAAAAGAGATATGATAAAGACACCAATTTACTGAAAAACAAAATTGGTGAAGTGGAAAAAGTATGCAATGAACAAATTGGCCAGTTACAAAAAGAAGCTAAAAAAGGTAACTGAAGAAAACAATACATTAAAAATAAGAATTGAACAAATGCAAGTGAATGGCTCAATAAGACTTCAAGAATCAGTCAAACAAAAACAAAAAAAAAAAGAAAAAAAATAGAAGAAAATATGAAATATCTCCTAGGAAAAACAACTGACTTGGAAAATAGATCTAGGAGAGACAATCTAAGGATTATTGGACTTCCTGAAAGCAATGATGAAAAAAAGAATCTAAACACTATATTCCAGGAAATCCTGAAAGAAAACTGCCCTGAGGTTGTAGAATCAAAAGGCAAAATCACCATTGAAAGAATTCACTGATTACCTCCTGAAAGAGACCCCAAAATTAAATCCCCAAGGAATATCGTGGCTAAATTTCAGGACTATCGCACAAAGGAAAAGATATTGCTAGCAGCTAAAAAGAAACAATTCAAATACCAAGGATCTATAATTAGAATCTCACATGATTTGTCAGCCTCCACATTGAAGGATCGAAGGGCCTGGAACCAGATATTCCAAAAAGCAAAGGAACTTGGATTACAGCCAAGAATAACCTATCCAGCTATAATGAGCATTACCCTCCAGGGAAGAAGATGGTTATTTAATGATATAGATGAATTTCACCTATTTCTAAGGAAAAGACCAGATCTGAACAAAAAATTTGACCTCCAAACACAGAGCTCAAGAGAAGCATAAAAAGGTAAAAAGGAAAGGACTCTTGAGAACTTTATTTCTACTATGGGGATACTTAAAGATTGGGGGTATAATTTGATATTACTTCAATAATATGAAAAAGAAAACTAGAGGGGGAAAGGCTATCATACTGGGAGAAAGAGGGAAAAGGTGGTAAAATAAGGTTAAAAAAAGGAGGTAAAAATAAGGTAAAATCTCATGAAGAGGCAAATAAAACCTAATATAATTGAGGGAAAGAAGGGAGGGAGATGAGCATTGTGTAAATCTTACTCTCATCAGATTGGGCTCTAAAACTGAATATCAGACACATTTGGTTTCACAGAGAAACTTGTACTTCCTCATAGGGAAGTGGGAGGGAAAGGAGGAAAACAAAGGGACTAATAGAAGGGAAATTAGAAGAATCAGGGGAAAGGAGTAAAAAAGGGGGAGGGGCTCTAAAGGGGGGAGGATTGTTTGGGGGAGAGGGTCATCAAAAGCAAAATACTGAGGAGGGCGGAAGGGAGAAAGGGGAAAGGAAAGGGAAAAACATAACTTGGGTAAATAAGATGGCAGGAAATACAGAATTAGTTATTCTAACTGTGAATGTGAATGGGATGCACCTTCCCATAAAGCAGAAACGGATAGCAGACTGGATTAAAAACCAGAATCCAACAATATGTTGTCTACAAGAAACACATCTAAAACATAGAGATACATACAGGGTGAAGGTAAAAGGCTGGAGCAGAATCTACTATGCTTCAGATGAACAAAAAAAAGCAGGGGTAGCAATCCTGATATCAGATCAAGTAAAAGCAAAGATAGATCTAATCAAAAGAGATAAGTAAGGAAACTATATTTTATTAAAGGGTACCATAGATAATGTAGCAATATCAATACTAAATATATATGCACCAAGTGGTATAGCATCCAAATTCCTAGGGGAGAAATTAAGAGAGATGCAAGAAGAAATAGACAGCAAAACTATACTAGTGGGGGATCTCAACTTTGCTCTCTCAGAATTTAGATAAATCAAACCACAAAATAAATAAGAAAGAAACTAGGGAGGTAAACCAATTGTTAGAAAAGTTAGGTATGATAGATCTTTGGAGAAAATTGAATGGAGACAGTAGGGAGTTCACTTTTTTCTCAGCAGTCCATGGAACTTATACAAAAATTGACCATGTGTTAGGGCATAAAAACCTCAAAATCAAATGCAGAAAGGCAGAAATAGTAAATGGATCTTTTTCAGATCATGATGCAATAAAAATCACATGCAATATAAGGCCAGGAGAAAATAGACCAAAAGTTAATTGGAAATTAAATAATCTAATCCTGAAGAATGAATGGGTGAAAGAGCAAATCATAGACACAATCAATAATTTCATTGAGGAGAATGACAATAATGAGACAACATACCAAAATTTGTGGGATATGGCCAAAGCAGTTATAAGGGACAATTTTATATGTCTAGATGCTTACTTGCATAAAATAGAGAAAGAGAAGATCAATGAATTGGGCTTACTATGAAAAAAAAACTAGAAAAAGAACAAATTAAAAACCCTCAATTAAATACCAAATTGGAAATACTAAAAATAAAAGGGGAAATTAATAAAATTGAAAATAAGAAAGTTATTGAATTAATAAATAAAACTAAGAGTTGGTTTTATGAAAAAAGCAACAAAATAGACAAGCCTTTAGTTAATTTTATTAGAAAAAAAAAGAGGAAAATCAAATTGTTAGTCTCAAAAATGATAAGGGAGAACTTTCCTCCAATGAAGAGGAAATTAGAGCAATAATTAGGAGTTACTTTGCCCAACTTTATGCCAGTAAATTAGATAATCTAAATGAAATGGAGGAATATCTACAAAAAATAGATTGCCCAGTTTAACAGAAGAGGAAATAAATTATTTAAATAGCCCCATTTTAGAAAAAGAAATAGAACAAGCTATTAACCAACTCCCTAAGAAAAAATCTCCAGGGCCAGATGGATTTACATGTGAATTCTACAAAACATTCAAAGATCAATTAATTCCAATACTATATAAACTATTTGAAAAAAATAGGGGAAGAAGGTATACTACCAAATTCCTTCTATGATACCAACATGGTGCTGATAGCTCAACCAGGTAGGGAGGAAACAGAAAGAAAACTATAGACCAATTTCCCTAATGAATATTGATGCAAAATTCTTAAATAAGATATTAGCGATGAGATTACAGAAAGTCATCCCCAGGATAGTACTCTATGACTAAGTAGGATTTATAGTAGGAATGCAAGGCTGGTTCAACATTAGGAAAACTATCAGCATAATCAATTATATTAATAACCAAATTTACAAATACCATATGATTATCTCCATAGATGCAGAAAAAGCCTTTGATAAAATCCAACAGCCATTCCTATTAAAAACACTAGAGAATATAGGAATAAAGGGGCTTTTCCTTAAAATGCTTAGTAGCATCTACTTAAAACCATCAGCAAGCATCATATGTAATAGAGACAAACTAGAACCATTCCCAATAAGATCAGAAGTGAAACAAGGCTGCCCACTGTCACCATTACTATTTAATATTGTATTAGAAATGTTAGCTTTGGCAGTAAGAGAAGAAAAAGAGATTAAAGGAATTAGAGTAGGTAATGAGAAA
>JAJPUD010016156.1:12894-35007 GCA_023553655.1 Myrmecobius fasciatus | reverse complement strand
AAATAAAGTTCTCAAGAGTCCTTTCCTTTTTACCTTTTTATGCATCTCTTGAGTTCTGTGTTTGGGTGTCGAATTTTTTGTTCAGATCTGGTCTTTTCATTAGAAATAGGTGAAATTCACCTATATCATTGAATGACCATCTTCTTCCCTGGAGGATAATGCTCATTCTAGCTGGATAGGTTATTCTTGGCTGTAAACCAAGTTCCTTTGCCCTTCGGAATATCTGGTTCCAAGCCCTTCGATCCTTCAGTGTGGAAGCTGACAAATCCTGTGTGATTCTAATTATTGATCCTCGGTATAGAGGCCATAGAGATCTTAAAGGAAGGAAAGGGACCCACATGTGCAAGAATGTTTGTGGCAGCCCTTTTTGTAGTGGCTAGAAACTGGAAACTGAAGGGATGCCCATCAATTGGAGAATGGAGAATAAATTATGGTATATGAATGTTATGGAATATTATTGTTCTGTAAGAAACGAGCAGCAGGATGATTTCAGAGAGGCCCGAGAGACTTGCATGAGCTGATGCTGAACTAAATGAGCAGAAATAGATCATTATATACGGCAACAACAAGAGTATATGATGATCAATTCTTATGGACATAGCTCCCTTCAACAATGAAATGTTTCAAATCAGTTTCAATTGTTCAGTGAAGAAAGCCATATACACCTAGAGAGAGGGATATGAAATGTGGACCAAAACATACATTTTCATGCTCTCTATTGATGTTTGCTTGCTTTGGGTTTCCTTTCTCAGATTTTTTTTTTCTTGTAGACACGATTTTTCTTGCACAGCAAGATGTGTGGAAATATGTATACATATATTCAACTTGTCAAGTATTTTAACATAATTAACATGTAGTGGACTTCCTGCCATCTAGGGGAGGGGAGGGAAGTAGAGGGGAAAAACTTGTAATGGATAACTTTGTAAGGGTCAATGTTGAAGAACTACCCATACATATGTTTTGCAAATAAAAAGCTTTAATAATTAAAAAAAGGGCTTCCTGGAGAAGAAAAAATTTTATCTGAAACTCTAAGGAAGCCAGGGAAGCCAGGGAAGCCAGGAGAAGGGGATGAGATATCTTATTTAAGGAATAGCAAGATGGCTATTGTCATTGGTTCACAGAGTATCAGGAGTGGAGAGGAAGTGCAAGGTGTAAGAAGGTTAGAAAGTTGAGCAGTTATGAAGGGCTTCAAATGCCAAACAGAATTTTATATTTCAGTCTAGATGTGATAGGGATTAGTGGAGTTTACTGAGTTGAATATATGGGAGCATGGCATGACATGAAAAGCTCTGTGCTTTCGGAAGATCACTTTGACAGTAGATTTGAGGGTAGATTATAATCCAAAGAGAATTGTATAATAGATTGTGAAATTGTGTGATAGACTGTTCATTATTTAAAGGAGCGAAGATATCCAAGGCCTTAAACAGGGTGGAAACAAATTTGCTCTATTTGTTTGTACTTCTTCTGAACTTAATACTTCAATTTTGTTTAAAAATATTTTATTCAGAGCTAGAATTGGCCTTGGAGTCAGGAGAAGCTGAGTTCAAATCCATACTCAGTATTTGACACTAGCTATATGACCTTGGGCAAGTCACTTAACCTCAATTGCTTCCAAAAAAGAAAAGAAAAAGATGTTTTATTCTCCTTTTCCCCATTGTGCCTCACTGTCTGTTAACTATTCCTCCCTCAATATAAATTTTCCCTTAAAATAAATTTATAGTACAGCAAAACAACTCAATATATTGGCTATACCTGAAAATAAAAATCTATATATATATATATATATATATATATATATAGCTCATCACTCCATCAAAACATGAGAGGTCATTTGAAGTTATTATCATTCATTATTTTGACCATAGTTCATAGTTCTTTTTAAATATCATTATCATCATCAGTTGTGCTCATTTCAAAATCTATCACTTCATATAAGTCTTTTCATGTAAATCTGGATTCACCAGATTTATCATTTTCTTTTAATGATTACCCCATTACTTTTATATACTTATATATATATATATATATATGTATTTATGTATATATATATACATATACATAATTTCTTTATCCTTTCATAACTTTGGGGGAGAGCACTGTTTTGTTTAATATCTTTGCTACTTTGCAAGGGGCTATCATAAATATTCTTGAATATAGGATATGAGTCCTTTACTTCCTTGTCTTATGAGTCAAAGGTATATATGATTTTCTTTTCTAGAATGGTTGTACCAATTCATAGCTCCACCAATAAAGCATTAGTGTACATATCCTTCTACAATACTTCCAATAATTGCTATTTTTCTCTTTTGTAATTCTTACCCATCTTTTTTGTTGATATCTCTATGTTACTTTTTGAACATTAGTCATCATTTAAAATATGTTCATTTAACATACTTAGACTTACTATGTGTCTTTCCATTTCTCTTTGAATCACTGCAGGTTTTACAAGAAACTAAACTCAACTAAAAAGACTAAAGGAAAAGACTTCAAGAGAGAAAATCATGGCTTCCCCATCCTATCCAAACTCCCAGTCAAATGTGAATATCCTGAAGAATCCTAGCATAATGGATTATCTGAATTTCACAGTGTTCCTGAGTGACTTCAGAAGAGATCCTGAGGTATTCACTATAAATTGAATTCTTTCCTTTAATTTGTAATTTATGGGACCTAGATCTAGAGAAGGGGCCCTAGGATATTGGGAAAACTATTTACTTTTAAATCTATCTAAGTATGTATTTATTATTTGCTCTTTGGGTGTAAAACACTTTGATATGGCCTAGGAATACAAATATGAACAATCATCCAATTACTCTTCTCAAATAGCTTACAGTTTTAAAGGGGGAATCATCATTTTTAGGATTTCATTATCTCTAAGAGAGGAAGCAGTTGGTTCATCTTATCCTCATACAAAATTCAAAAGATTAGATACTGAAGGAACAGTTTTTTGTCACTTGAACACTCAAACAGGGGTCATTTATTTGAAAGAAGAACTTTGTACCAGGGATAGAGACAGAAAGGCAAAGAAGACTTGTTGGAAAGGAAGATAGAATAATCGCAATAATAATGATAATAATAGCTATAATCTACATACTATTTTAAGGTTTTCATAGCACTTTACAAATATCATCTCATTTTATCCTCACAATAAACCTAGCAAACAGATACTATTAATATCACCATTTTTCAGATAATGAGCCCTGAGGCAGAAAGAGATCTTGTTCAAGATCATATAGATTTGAACTCAAGACTTCCTGATTCAAAGTACAGTTTTCTATCTGCTAGACTTGCTTAGGTGTAAAGACAATTTAAGCAAATTTCAGGAAAATAAGAGCACAAGGGGAGTTCTTTTTATGTACACAACATGTAAAATAAAAATAATGTAAAACTTGCCTCTCAATATAGGGTATATATCAGACTATGTTCAACCTTCTCTGTTCAAATAAATGATTTCTTTACTTCTATGTTAAGAGCATACAGTTAGAGTGAAAAGGTTGTACTAGAGATCTTGCTTAATAGTAGATCATAGCCCAATCTCCAATTTGTACCCATTTATTGCTTTGTGCTTTTCAAGATGAAGTGTGTGTGAGGAAAATTATGTGTCTCCTTAAGGATTTCACTTAGTGAAGAGTAATCTAACAGACATGGTCTTTGTTTATATTTCATGCTGTCAGGCCTGTTTTTGCTACCAGTTAATGCAATAGCACTAGGTACCTGAAATGTTTAATAGATGGCAAATCTGTCTGAAGACTGCATGGAACTTGGAAATTCCAAGGAATAACAGCAATTATCTCACAAGTGAATATTATAATGATTATTTTCTATTAGTTTAGGAGATAGAAAAGCCTGCTTATGAAATACTAAGTATGAACATATTTAGAACAATCTCTATTAATTTCATGAGTGATTTTTGAAATGATTTCTATCTTTTTAAGGAGTCAGGGAAGCAAATTCATTATCTAAAGAATCTCAAAATCAAACAAATACGTTGATACAGAAGGATGGAAAGACAGAAAGAAGCAGGCTGGCAGAGAGGCAAAGACAAACTCCGGTTGAAATCAAGTGGATAAGAGGAGAGTAAAAGTGAATAAAGGAATTGGGGAGCAAATTGAAAAGATTCATAATGTGAAAGAGGAAATCTCAAGAAAATAACTTAAAAGCTTTTTGATGGATCAAAAACAGATAAGCATCTATAACTACAATAATAATAATAAAAATTCCAGATTCCACAAGTCTTTGAAATGACTATAATTCCCACATTTCATAAAGGACCAAACTCAGTGAACAAGGTTGACAATCTCACAGAGAATATTTTCTTTCTATCTTTGAATTATAACCAATAACATCTTTGTTAGTGCATTAGAGTCTTTCAGTTAGTGGAAGAGGTTTAATTTAGGAAAAAAAACTTCAGGTACATAGTAAGCAGTAGTAACCTATATTTTATCTTTCTGATATGAAAGAGGATAGACAGATGCATCTTCCTTGGTATATAAAGATTTGGTCTAGTAATTTTCAAGTTTCAAGTTAAGTTACTCTTGGCATTCATTTAGAGAACAAGGGTTGAGCTAGATTTGTTCCAAGACTTATTTTCACAAGAAATTAAATTTATTTAGATTTCCTGTGAAAGAAATGTTGAAGAAACTAGTACTGAAAAAATACAGATGATTTCTTCATGAGGAACTTTTTGCTATCTTGTTCCATTTATTTTCACACACAAAAAAGTTAGGAAAATATCTACCTAATCTTTTTCACCTTTGCCCTTCCTTTCTGTGCTTTTTAAAAAAATTATTTTATTTTCAATTCATGGAACAAAAGAAACATTTCTGTAAGACAGCACAATAAAAAACGTTGAGTGCACAAGAAACTGCAAATCTACATGCATGTATATTGGATTACTTGCCATCTAGGGGAAAGGAAAAAAAAGAAAGTGGGGGGGGGATTGAAATGCAAAGTCTTGCAAGGGTTAATATAAAAAGTATCCATGCATATATTTTGAAAATAAAACGTTATAATAAAAATGCATGTAACATTAATACAACAGTAAAAACAACAGTAAAAAAGCAGTAAAAACAAGTTTAAAAACTATATATACAATTTGCTGGAGAGAGAGCTTGAGACAAGAGATATACATATTTTTTAAGTAATCTGAGAGTTAAAACTAGGGAAATCAATAGGATTGTTATGGGGGAGAAAGTATAACAATAGTAGAAGAGGGCTTAAAAATGTAGATTTATATTTGTTATACAACTGTATTGGTGTTAATTTGGACTACAAGAATAAACATTTGAGATTTTAAAAAGCTATATTGAAGAATTAATAATCCCTTATATTTACAGAGTTTTGTAAGATTTACAAAACATCACAGAAATACTGTATCATGGAATCTTCCAATCGCTTCTGTGACATGAATAGTACATGGGTATAATTCCTATTTTACAGGTCAGAAAAATGAAGTTCAGAAAATTTAAGTGATTTGTCTTCAACATTATATATCCCCTGAATTTCACCCAATCTATTTCCTACTCCTCTATGCTACAGAGTCAACAGAGAAAAATGAGAAGCCATCCTTGATTAAAAGTGGTCTCTTTCATTTTCTCTTGGCCAGGATAGCAACAACATGGAAAAGTACCATGGTTTTCTTATAGTCAGAATGCACTAGAGCCATGCAAAGACCAAAAGTTGCAAGACAAACAATACAAGAAAGCTTATTTGGGCACTTCTTTGAAAGATAAGCCATTTGGAGGAACATCTCATATAAAAGGGATTGTCTTAGAAAAAGTTGGTCTGGAAGCCAAAGCAGCCCAATTTGTCCATCAGGAAGTATGTAAGAATCCAGCCAATTAAGAAAAGTAAAAAAAAATTTCTCTGTTCCCAATGACAGCTTCTTGAATTTTTTTTGAGGATAATGATGAAGTTTTAGCTGCTGGATTTGGTCAAAAAGGTCATGCTGTTGGTGAAATTCCTGGAATATGCTTCAGGATTGTAGTTGCAAATGTTTCCTCTTCTGACCTTGTACAAAGGCAAGAAGGAAAGACCAAAATCATATGATGTCTTTGACATAGTAAAAAAAAATTCATGTCAAAAACAAACAAAAATTGATCCCTTTCTCCCTTTATATTTTGTAATTCTATATGTCATATAGCAATGATCATACTTGCCAAAGGCTATGGTGCCATAATTATATGTCTTATTTCTGCTTCAAATGACTAATAATAAAATCTAAAATTTATGTATGTTTATACATACAGTACATTTATATCTGTATATATGTTTACATACATACATATGAACATATGTATGCCTTTCACATAAGTTTACAGAGCATTCTACTTATTCATATATCTCTCATTGATCTGGCTAAAAGACTCTCAATAAATAAGATTTTAGAAGCTGATTGAATTTCTTCGCAACATCTACAGTGAAGATTCTTAACTGGGAATCTATAAGCTTTAAAAAATGTTTCCAATAACTACATTTCAATTAATTTTATAATTTTTTACAATCCTTTGTTATCCCATGTATTATATTTTTGCATTGAAAACATAATTCTGAGAATGGATTCATAGACGTCACCAGACTATCAAAGGTTCTATGACACACATACAAAATTAAGAATCCCTCTGCTATCGCATCTGGTGTAGTGCTTCAATTCAATTTAAGAAACATTAGTGAAGCTCCCACAGTGTGCCAGAATCAGTAGGAACTCAGAGTGCAAAGACAAAAACAAAATTTTACTTCTGCTCATGGAGTTTACATTCCACTGGAATGGAGTATAAAACAAGAAGTCACATAAACACATAAAATATATGATAATATTAAGAAAGTGAATAATAACAGTTGAGGATATTATCATAGGTAATCAATAAATATTTGTAAGATTAATGCTGACTAGCCCTCAACTGAGTCAAAATTGTGTGCGTGTGTGTGTGTGTGTGTGTGTGTGTGTATGCATGAGCAGTGCATACTTGTGCGAAGAGTGGAAAGGAAAAGATGACTGAAATTGATGGAGCACAGACAGTAAGAGAGATAATATAGGGACTTGATTTTAGAAGCAAAAGATGAACGAAGAAAGGCAGAAATGATTGTAATGATCAGCAGAATTATGTTGGCATAAGGCAGAAGTGTTATCATCTTATGTTAGTTTGCACAGAGATATAACAATGTATTCACACATACTTAAGGCACAGGCAGAATACCATGTGGGCTATACAGATAGCAATGGTGCAATAAACTCTGGTAAAATTGAGATCTGAGATTATTGTCCCATGACTTAAGGTTTCACTTGGTGTTTTGGAGAAACTTCTCTGGGACAAGGGGAAATTATCAGCCTTTCCAATAGGAGTTAAATTACAGGGTATATTCAGGATACCATTCACTCTTCTCCCTGCAAATTGTCATTGTTGAGTAAATTAGCACCAAGGCATATTTGTCTTTAAGGCTAAAAGTAAAAAAAAATCAATGTTTTGCTTTTATTGGCACATATGAGAAAGAGTAAGCATATACTTAGTGGAGTTTGATTTGTGGGCAAGTTAAAATGCCATGATTAAATATTTCCTTTCCTGCTCCTAGTTAAAGAAGGCCATCTGTATTCTCACCTGGTGTGACTCTTCTGTTATCATAAGATTGAAAATCAGAAATTAATATATATTGAGTGCTTACGAAAATGAAAAGCATTAGATATTTTTTCAAAATAGATACAACATAATCCTTATTTTTAGCATCTTTTCTCCATTTGTTGATTTTGTTTTCTTTGTTTTGCCTAAGAAGATCAGTAGGTACCTTCACTTCTCCGGACCAGAGGCAGCATAGAACAGTAGCAAGAGAGTTGAAATTTCAGTCATAAGACATGAGATAAAAATCCTCATTCTGTGTGACCCTAGGTAAGTCATTTAAGTCTTTGCTTCTCAATTTCCTTATCCAAGAAATGAAAACAGATTAGATGATTTGCAGGACCTGCTCTAGCTCTGTCTCTATGGTGGCATAACTGAAATTAGGTTCCAGAGAAACAAGACCTCTAAGTCCCTCAGGGGATAAAATCTGTGAAGGAATGAAGGAATGAAAAAAATACTTCAATCCATCAATCTTTTGTTGACCATTGTGGACCAGGCAAGGAGTGTACTAGGGTGTGTGGAAGGGTTTCTTGAGGCCTATTTTACTGATAGGTAGTGAAATTTAGCCATAAAATGGGATGGGGCAAGGAAGTAATAGAATTTATAACCCCAAGAATTGAAACTCATAACTCTGAAATTATACTCCGTTAGGTGCAGGCTCACTGCCAACAAATACAGCTCTCTGATATTATTTTCCTTAAGAAAGAGTAGAAAACATTAGAATTCAAGGAAGGAAAGACAGGAGGGAGGGAAAGAAGTAGGGAGAATGGAGGGAGGGAGAGCTATAGAAAAATAGTAAAAAGAAGGAAAGAAAGAAAAAGAAAGGAAGAAAAAAGAGAAAGGAGGGTAGGAAGGAAGGCATGAGGGAAGGAAGGATGGAGGGAAAGATGCAAGGAAGAAGACAAGAAAGAAATAAAAAGAAATTTTTCATTATTTTTAGGGAAGGAGAACAATCTGCATCTTTTATGTCATTTAGATGAAGAACTTCTGGTGTAGGAACTCCTTTCACAATGCAGATCATCAACTTGTCTGTAATATATAGTCTTAAGTTGCTTGAGGGGTTGAGCTTTAAAGTGGCTCATGCCCATGGTCAAACAATATTTTTCAGAGGAAATTCTTCTGTCCTGGTCCTTCTGACACCAAGAACAGGTCTCTTTTCGTTGGGACATCATGGTATCTTTCCAAAATATATTGAAGAAAGATGATGTCTTGATCATTAAGATAGTGTCATGGAGAAGAAGTACTAAAAGGTTCAGGGCCAGGAGCATTTCTCTGGAAAGAAAAAACTGGGAGGAATTACATTAAAATCTCCAAAATGGAAAGATTTATGAAGGATACGAGGTTAAAGATAAATAACGGAGTCCAGCATAGAAAGAAAAAAGTTAAAAAGTGAGATAAGCATGGAAATGGGGAGGGATCATCATGGGACCATAGATACAAATCTGAAGTGACTTCATCTACCATGGAGCATATGCCATCTGGCAGAAGTAACTATAATTCAAGAAAAATGACTTGTCTCAGGAAGAATAGCCTGATTATTTTTTGGTTATCAGACTTGCTTTTGTTTTAATACCAACTAGTGGGTTTGCCTTTCTCATATGAAGTCCATTAGAAAGAATGTTGGGTTTGGTGGAAACCTTGAATTTAAGCTATTATTCTCTTTTTTTAATAAAGCTTTTTATTTACAAAACATATGAGTGATTTTTCTACATTGACCTTTGCAAAAACTTTTTTCCCAAGCTTTTCCCCTCCTTCCCCCCACCCCCACTCCTAGATGACAGGTAATCCAATACATGCTAAATAGGATAAATTAATGACAAATACAATACGTGTATACATATCTATAGTTATCTTACTGAACAAGAAACATCAGATCTAGAAAGAGAAGAAGAAAAAAACCACCTAAGAATGAAAACAAAATGCATGGAAATATTCATAGAAAGCATTAAAATGCTGTGTTGTGGTTCACACTCAGTTCCCATAGGCCTCTCTCTGGATATATATGACTATCTTCATTGCTGAACAATAGAAACTGGTTTGAATCACATCATTGTTGAAGAGAACCATGTCCATCAAAATTGATCATTGTATAGTCTTGTTGCTGTGTATAATGTTCTCCCGGTTCTGCTGATTTCACTCAGCATCAGTTCATGCAAGTCTCTCCAGGCCTCTCTGAAATCCTCCTGTTGGTTGTTTCTTACAGAACAATAATATTCCATAACATTCATATACCATAATTTATTCAGCCATTCTCCAATCGATGGGCATCCTTTCAATTTCCAGTTTCTTGCCACTACAAAAAGGGCTGCCACAAACATTTTTGCACATGTGGGTCCCTTTCCCTCCTTTAAAATCTCTTTGGGATAGAGGCCCAGTAGAAACACTGCTGGGTCAAAGGGTATGCACAGTTTGATAACTTTTTGAGCATAGCTCCAAATTGCTCTCCAGAATGGTTGGATCCGTTCACAGTTCCACCAACAATGTATCAGTGTCCCAGTTTTCCCACATCCCCTCCAACAGTTATCATTATCATTTCCTGTCATTTTAGCCAATCTGACTGGTGTGTAGTGGTATCTCAGAGTTGTCTTAATTTGCATTTCTCTGATCAATAGTGACTTGGAGCACCTTTTCATGTGACCAGAAATAGTTTCAATTTCTTCATCTGAAAATTGTCTATTCATATATTTTGAACATTTATGAATTGGAGAATGGCTTGAATTCTTATATATTTGAGTCAATTCTCTATATATTTTAGAAATGAGGCCTTTATCAGAACCTTTGGATATAAAAATATTTTCCCAGTTTACTGCTACCCTTCTAATCTTGTCTGCATTCATTTTGTTTGTACAAAAACTTTTTAAATTGATATAGTCAAACTTATCTATTTTGTGATTAATGATGACCTCTAGTTCTTCTTTAGTCACAAATTCCTTCCCCCTCCACAGGTCTGAGAGGTAAACCATCTTACATTGTTCTAATTTGTTTATAATATCATTCTTTATGCCTAGATCATGAATCCATTTTGACTTTATCTTGGTATATGGTGTTAGATGTGGGTCAATGCCCAATTTCTTCCATACTAGTTTCCAATTATCCCAGCAGTTTTTGTCAAATAGTGAGTTTTTATCCCAAAAACTGGGGTCTTTGGGTTTATCAAACACTAGATTACTATTGTCATTGAGTATTTTGTCCTGTGAACCTAACCTATTCCACTGATCCACTACTCTATTTAGTATCCAGTACCAAATGGTTTTGGTGACCACTGCTTTATAATATAGTTTTAGATTTGGTACAGCTAGGCCACTTTCATTTGCATTTTTTTTCATTAATTCCCTTGAAATTCTTGACCTTTTGTTTTTCCAGATGAATTTTGTTGTTATTTTTTCTAGGTCAGTTAAATAATTTCTTGGGAGTTTGATTGGCAAAGCACTAAATAGATAGATTAGTTTAGGTAGTATTGCCACCTTTATTATATTTGCTCGACCTATCCAAGAGCACTTGATGTTTTTCCAATTGTTTAGATCTGACTTTATTTGTGTGGAGAGCGTTTTGTAGTTTTGCTCATATAGATCCTGACTTTCCCTTGGCAGATATATTCCCAAACATTTTATACTATTGATAGTTATTTTGAATGGAATTTCTCTTTGTATCTCTTGCTGTTGCATTTTTTGGTGATGTATAAAAATGCTGATGATTTATGTGGATTTATTTTGTATCCTGCAACTTTGCTAAAGTTGTGGATTAATTCTAATAGTTTTTTAGTTGATTCTCTAGGGTTCTCTAAGTAGACCATCATATCATCTGCAAAGAGTGATAATTTGGTTTCCTCATGACCCACTCTAATTCCTTTAATCTCTTTTTCTTGTCTTATTGCCAAGGCTAGCATTTCTAAAACAATATTGAATAGTAATGGTGATAGTGGGCAACCTTGTTTCACTCCTGATCTTATTGGGAATGGTTACAGTTTATCTCCATTACATATGATGCTAGCTGATGGTTTTAAATAGATGCTACTGACTATTTTAAGGAAAAGTCCATTAATTCCTATACTCTCTAATGTTTTTAATAGGAGTGGATGTTGGATTTTATCAAATGTTAAGCTATTATTCTCTTACATATCTTATATACTAACTCTTACCTTTCTAGGCTGGGGTTTCCTCAAATATAAAGTGTACTGAATGGTCTCTGAGTTTCCCTGCATCTCTACTCTTATGATTGAGCCTATTTAGTGTTTGCTTTGGTTTTCCTCATTGTATGGAGAAATTTGGAGTTTATAAACTCTTGATACTCAATAACCACTGTGTGACTCATTTTATGAACCAGACCTCTGGAATACTAACATTGTATTTTACTTGGAATCTTGAGTCGTCCATTTTGCTTCCCCTGTTGTCAAGCTACTTACACTTGAATAGCATACATCAGGATTGTTTAGATGGCCTCTGTTTCCAATGGGAAAAAAAAATTAGAAATAAGTATTATTTAGACTGTTAAATTGTTAATATTAAAATTTTAAAAATAAATGAATATTAGCAAGCACAGCTGTTTGGAGCATATTCTTTTTGGTGCATCTGCTTATTAATGAGGGGTAAGCAAGAGCTTTGTGTGTGATGGCTTTATTTATTTAAAAAAAATATTCCCCAAGCCTGGGATTTACATCATAACGAAATTGTGTATAATGTGGCAGAACTGTTTTATGTGATTAAAAACTGTTTATTCTAGATTTGTAATTAATTTAATTGTCACATAGAGAGGGCTGCAATTTGGGTGAAAAACTTTCAATCTTGATTGCCTATTATTCACATGACAACACTGAAATAAAGTGACATAATGACAAATGGAAACATAATCACCAGTCACCCCCAGTTTAATAACATTTTGAAAGAAAAATTGGCAAAAACTTTGTAGAAATCACATACTTAATCTATAAAGAGAAAACAGTTATATTTGGTTCTGGTATACTAAATGCATCACAGGTACACAAACATATTTAGGAAGCAAAAATTTTAATAAATATCTGATAAAAGCAATGTTGAACTAGAACTTCAGAGATTTCAAACCTTGAGGGAAATATATAGTTAATTAGCTCATCATCTATAAGGAAAGGACCCATTGACTTGCCTCATTCAATGGTATGCTTAAATACTGACCTCACTTAGGGTCAGCCATGACACCTCCATTTATTTGAACTATAGCTTTACCAAATTCAATCAAACATTAACAGGAAGTAGTTAATTAGCTCTGCTGCACTAACAAAGAAAAATTATTATCGCACACCAATCTACAGTATGGCAAAACCCTGACCCCACACAAATGATACATGTCCATTAAGATAATTGATTGAAGTACCAAGGAATTGTAATAATTCAAATGATGCGAGAGAAAAATTGCTGAATCAAAGATGATTTTTTCCAATCAGATATTCTACTAACAATGAATAGAGATACATTTTTAGATTTCTCTCACTTTATGGGAAGCTTTAATAGTAAAAGAGCAGCTATTCAGTTTTTAGGTGTTCATTTTGACTCAATTCAATTCAACTCAAATTTGTAAAAGTTTATGCAATTTAGGACATTATTGAGACAAGATCTCTGCTATTTTAGTGTCAAATAGTGCTATATATATTTAACAGGCAGCTTAATAGGTTTATTTCTGTGAGTGGAGAGAAGATTATGACCCCTCCCTATACAGGAGCCAATCCAAATAAAGAAAAAAGGGTGAATTTGTAAGTTGGTAGGTTTTTTTTTGGGGGGGGGCATATTTTTCATACTGTTTTCAGAGAGAAAGGATAGCTAAGCTATAAGGACATCAAGCCCCAACTCTAATATGGGTATCAGTCTCTTTCTCCTTTTCTAGAGGCAGTTTCAAAAAGCAACACAGAAAACAATGAGGTGCAGAGGTCTGTTCTCTAAACTGGCCCTTATATTAAAGTACAAGTATCCCTCCCACATCATGGAACTTAGGGGTGATGTGCCCCCCAAATCTGAAATCTAACCTGCCTTTTGCACCAGAGAAGAAGACTGATTTGTTTCTTTTTCTTTTATGGAGTGTTTACAATGCCATATTGTAAACTTGGTGTTGATATTGTACATATATTTTTATGCATTTCTGAGTTTATAAAATTTTTCTGTGTCATCTGCTGGCCTTTAAAGTGCTATGGCAAAAACTCTCCAAAAATTCCTGTTTCTCATGCCAACCCATGTTAAATCAAAATCATGATGGAGAAAATCACTAAGTGAAACTGATAACTATACAATAATAAGTATGTTAAAAGAAAGGAGAGCAAGAGAGACTGATGAAACTTTTTTTGTGGCATAGCAGTGAAATTTCAGGGACTCTGGTTACTTGAATCTCTTTTCTGCATGGATTTGTGTTGACCTGGGTTGTGTGGGTCTGGAAACAATCTCCATCATTTGCTTCTTGAACTTGGGAAAAGAATGATAAATAATAACTTTATGCCACAAAATCAGTGATAGAACAATACTTCTTCTGAGTCCTCTGTTCCCTTGATGCCTGTATCATATCTCAGGGAAATCTAACAGTTGGTAGTCAGATAAAAAAAGGGCTAGGTTTGCAATTATACACACTGGGTACAATGGAGTACATGCTGGGACTCTTAGAGGTAATAGCAAGCTTATGGTACAGCAGTTGTGTATTCCTGGATAAGAAAGCATTTCTGTTTTCTGATATTGATACTATTTTGGTATTCATGTTCATTCCAGGAACTATAGGATTAAATAGTAGTGTGGGATTTTTTTGTGGGGGAGGAAGGAGGACAATCAGAGTTGTGACTTTCCCAGGGTCACATAGTTAGTAAATGTCTGAGGCTGGGTTTGAACTAATTTCCTTCTCACCACAATTGGTACTTCATCCACTCAGGCAACTTGCTGTCCCTCAAATAGTGTTTATTGTGAAATGATCTTTAAGGCATTTAGATGATTTCAACCTTCTAACAATTCTTATATGGCAGGAACTTGAGGTTCTTCATTATAGTAGTTGTCCCTCTCTGGACATCATCTAACTTATCAATACTTCTTAGAATGTAATACAAAGAACTAAGCCTTCCACATGCCACATCTTCTTGGCATTTTTGCTCACACATCTTACTCTATCTTCTATTTTCATGCCTTTGCATTTGTTTTCCCTCTCCTTTCCCCCATATCCCTGTTTTCCTTTAAGATTCAGATCAAACACCACTTTCTGCAGAAAATATTTCCTGAGTTCTTCAGATCCAATGTCTCCCTTTACATACTATGTAAGCTATTGAAATATCAAGCTTAAAAATACCTAACAGGTGACAAATATTGATTGTGTCATGAGATCAGGGATGACTGTATCTTTGACAATACTTTCTGAGTCCTTTCTTCCCTTTCCAATTAGGTGATCTTATTCCAATTATGGGAACCTTGATATCAGGGCTTCTTAAGTCTCTCTTTAAAACTTTGGAGGAACCACTAATAAAAAAGAGTTTTAATATCATTTTGACAATTAGCTCATGATTGACTTACCTTTCCTAATCTGAAAACATCTTTGTGTTTTTAGCAATCTAAAACATAGAAGAATCATATATTTCCTAAAAAACGGGCAATTCACATTCTTTGATTCCTTATACCTACATATTTTTCTTTCCCCCTAAGTTTCAACTAGATGAAAGCAGCATTGTAATTAAATAAAATGAGCAGTGCCCAGTATGTGCTAGACTCAAGGGCCATCTGAGTTGAAGAGCAAACAGTTGTGCTGAAAAAGGTGGCAGAGAAAGACAGCTGCCAACAGCTGTTAGGTATTCTCTGGCTTAAAAAAGTGCCAAGTATGTTCTTTTAATGCTGGTGACAAAGCATCTTCTGATCCTTCCTTTCCTTAGTCTCTTGGATATACATACCTCTAAGACAGTATTTGCTGCATTTGTAGCGTGGTTGTGTTTGTAATAAAATGTGAAATATTTATTAAATGAATTAATTGTTGTAGGAATCTTTGAAGGAGATAATCTGTTTTGAATGTTTACAGAATGTTCATAGAATAAGAGGGCAGAAGGATAGAAGAAAAGTGTTCAGAAGAAAAAAAAGATGCTCAAAGACAATTATGTGTTCATATGAGTATAAAATGAGAAACAAAGTATGTATATTTCTCCTGACTGGGTAGGTGATAACCCACTATATTTTATGTTTTAAATGAATTACTATTGATGGCTTTATTTTAAAATATCATTATAATTAACCAAGAATTCTTATCTTCTTTGAGAGCCATCTCATATAAAAATTGCATTTTTAAGACAGAAAAAAGCAAAGGGAAAAAAGTCAACAAAACTGATCAATATATAGGTGTCAAAAATACTTGACAGAGTATGCCTCACATAGTAGATATTTAATAAATGTTTATTGACAGAAAAATAAGTGGAATGCTGGTGTATTTCCTACCTCTACAAAGTGGTAGAGCAGGAGATTCTTCAAATATTTCTTCTTTTGATCCAAGATTATTTTTTTGTAATTTTTGCAATCCTTACTTCTGTTTTTTTGTGGGTGTGGTTTTTTTCATTTACATTTTTGTAATTATTGTGTGTAAGCATGCATATTGCTTTGACCAATTTCATCATGCATCAGTTCACACAACTCTTCCCACAATTCGCCATATTATTGCTAATGTACCATTATGTTCATAATGTTCACGTACAATCACATTTTGTTTTGACATTTTCCAATTTATAGGTATCAACTATTTTTCCATTTCTTTTCTTTTCACACACACACACACATGCACACATACTATATATATATATATATATATATATATATATATATATATACATATATATGGAAGTATGTACTGTAGGATTCCACATCTACATCAAAGGTCCATATCTAATGTAGGAATGGGAGGAAGGGTGGGAGACAACTGGAAATTTAAAATATAACAAGAATAAATAAATATTTTTAAAGTACTGCTGTAAATATTTTGCTTAACAGTTAGGATGCAATTAAAGTTCAAATAAAGTGAAATTTGATTTAATGAAAATTATAGAATACCTAGTCAGAAAGTTACTAGATAATTATTTCCAACCTTGAAGTTTATGAATATGAGACATATAGATAATATACACAACATATGTTAGCCATAATAGCAATTAATGGTCTTAGAAACTGAAATTTTAAGAAAAAGTCAAAGAAATAGGATTATTTAACTAAGAGAAAAAAAAAGATTGTGGAGACTCTAAAGGTATACTGGGGATTGTTTAAATGAAGAACAGCTTTCCTCCCTCTCTTTAAAGGTCTGAATAAGAGGAAATGGCCTAAAGTAAAGCATGAGGCAGTTAAAACATGATGACTTTCCAGATAGAATACTTCAAAAACGGGAATTGATTATTAAAATCAGGCTATATTTTTTTTCTTTTTTTCCTAATTCATAACTTTATTTTTTTCTATTTATATAGTTTTAAATATTCATTTTTGTAAGATTTTGAGTGCCAAATATTTCTTGCTTTCTTCTTTCACTCCCCAAGACAGCAAGCAATCTAATATAGATTATACATGTACAATCATTTTAAACATATTTTCACAGTAGCCCTATTGTGTTTGTAAATATATATATATATATTAAAGCTTTTTATTTACAAAACATATGAATGGATAATGTTTCAATATTGACCCTTGCAAAACCTTCTGTTCTAAATTTTGCCCTCCTTCCCCCCACCCTCTCCCCTAGATGGCAGGTAGTCCAATACATATTAAATATGTTACAGTATATGTTAAATCCAATATATGTATACATAGTTATTCAGTTATCTTGCTGCACAAGGAAAATCGGCTTAAAAAGGAAAAAAAAAAACTGAGAAAGAAAACAAAATGCAAACAACACAGAAAGAGTGAAAATGCTATATTGTGGTCCACAGTCTTCTCTCTGGGTGTAGATGGCTCTGCTTTCATCACTGCACAATTGGAACTGGTTTGAATCATCTCATTGTTGAAGATAGCCACGTCCATCAGAATTAATCATCATATAGTCTTATTGTTGCTGTGTTTAATGATGTCCTGGTTCTGCTCATTTCCCTTAGCATCAGTTCATGTAAGTCCCTCCAAACCTCTCTGAAATTATCCTGTTGGTCATTTCTTACAGAACAATAATATTCCATAACACTCATATACCATAATTTATTCAGCCACTCTCCAATTGATGGGTATCCATTCAGTTTTCAGTTTGTAACCACTACAAAAATGGCTGCCACAAACATTTTTGCACATGTGGGTCCCTTTCCCTCCTTTAAGATCTCTTTGGGATATAAGCCCAGTAGAAACACTGATGGGTCAAAGGGTATGCACAGTTTGATAACTTTTCCTGCCATCTTAGTCAATCTGAGAGATGTGTAGTGGTATCTCAGAGTTGTCTTAATTTGCATTTCTCTGATCAATAGTGACTTGGAGCACCTTTTCATGTGACCGGAAATAGTTTCAATTTCTTCATCTGAAAATTGTTTATATCCTTTGACCATTTATTGATTTGAAAATGGCTTGAATTCTTATAAATATGAGACAATTCTCTATGTATTTTAGAAAGGAGGCCTTTATCAGAACCCTTAAGTGTAAAAATTTAAATTTATTGCTTTCCTTCTGATCTTGTCTGCAT
The DNA here is from genome assembly GCA_023553655.1 of Myrmecobius fasciatus. Classification (NCBI taxonomy): domain Eukaryota; kingdom Metazoa; phylum Chordata; class Mammalia; order Dasyuromorphia; family Myrmecobiidae; genus Myrmecobius; species Myrmecobius fasciatus. The sequence goes on along the minus strand of JAJPUD010016156.1, from coordinate 16,789 downwards.
TAGTTTTGTTTGTACAAAAACTTTTTAACTTAATATAATTACAATTATCTATCCAGTGTTCGATTATGAGTTCCAGTTCTTCTTTGTACACAAATTCTTTCCTTCTCCACAGGTCTGAGAGGTAAACTATGCTATACTCCTCTAATTTGCTTATAATATCACTCTTTATGTCTAACTCATAAACCCGTTTAGATCTTATCTTGGTATGTGGTGTTAGGTGTTGGTTAAGCCGTAATTTCTTCCATACTAGTTTCCAATTTTCCCAGCAATTTTTCTCAAATGGTAAGTTCTTATCCCATAAGCTGGGGTCTTTGGTTTTGTCAAACACGAGATTGCTATAGTTATTGACTAGTTTGTCTATCATCTGCATATCATCTGCAAAAAGTGATAATTTGGTTTCCTCATGACCTACTCTAGTTTCTTTAATCTCTTTTTCTTCTCTTATTGCCAAAGCTAACATTTTTAATACAATATTGAATAGTAATGGTGATAGTGGGCAGCCTTATTTCACTCCTGATCTTATTGGGCATGATTCTAGTCTGTCCCCATTACACATGATATTTTATGATGGTTTTAAATAGATGCTACTGTTCATTTTAAGGAAAAATCCATTTATTCCTATACTTTCTAATAGGAATGAGTGTTGGATTTTATCAAATGATTTTTCTGTATCTATTGAGATAATCATATGATTTTTGTTAATTTGGTTATTGATAGTTGATTATGCTGATAGTTTTCCTAATACTGAACCATCCCTGCATTCCTGGTATAAATCCTACTTGGTCATAGTGTATTATCCTGGGAATGACTTTCTATAATCTCATTGCTAATATTTTATTTAATATTTTTGCATCACTATTCATTAGGGAAATTGGTCTATAGTTTTCTTTATCTGTTTTCATCCTGCCTGCTATAAGCACCATATCTATATCATAAAAAGACTTTGGTAGGACTCCTTCTTTCCCTATTTTTTTCAAATACTTTATATGTAGTATTGGAATTAATTGTTCTTTGAATGTTTTCATAAAAATCACATGTAAATCCATCTGACCCTAGAGATTTTTTTCTTAGGAAGTTGATTAATTGCTTGTTCAATTTTTTTTTCTAAAATGGGGCTATTTAAATAATTTAATTTCTCTTCTGTTACCCTGGGCAATTTATATTTTTGTAGATATTCCTCCATTTCATTTAGATTATCAAATTTTTTGGTGCATACTTGGGCAAAAATACTCCACATTATTGCTCTAAGTTCCTCTTTCTTGGTGGAAAGTTCTCCCTTTTCATTTTTGAGACTATTTGATTTTATTCTTTCCTTTTTCTAATCAAATTAACTAAAGGTTTATCTATTTCTTTTTCATAAAACCAACTCTTAGTTTTATTCATTAATTCAATAGTTTTCTTATTTTCAATTTTATTAATATCCCCTTTTATTATCAGAATTTCAAACTTGGTAGTTAATTAAGGGTTTTTAATTTGTTCTTTTTCTAGCCTTTTTAGTTCTAAGTCCAATTCATTGATCTTCTCTTTTCCTATTTTATGCAAGTAAGCATCTAGAGATATAAAATTTCCTCTTATAACCACTTTGGCTGTGTCGACAAATTTTGGTATATTGTCTCAATATTATTGTATGGATGAAATTATTGATTGTATCTATGATTTGCTGTTTCACCCATTCATTCTTTAGGATTAGATTATTTAATTTTCAATTAACTTTTGGTCTATTTTCTCTTGGCCTTTATTGAATGTGATTTTTATTGCATGAAGATCTGGGCAGGGAAAGCATTTACTATTTCTGCTTTTCTGCATTTGAGTTTGAGATTTTTATGCCGTAACACATGGTTAATTTTTCTATAAGTTCCATGAACCACTGAGAAAAAAAGTAAACTCCTTTCTGTCTCCATTTAATTTTCTCCAAAGATCTATAATACTTAACTTTTCTAACATTTTGTTTACCTCTTTAACTTCTTTCTTATCTATTTTGTGGTTTGATTTATCTAGTTCTGAGAGAGCAAGGTTGAGATACCCCACCAGTATCATTGTGCTGTCCATTTTTTCTTGCATCTCTCTGAACTTCTAGGAATTTGGATGTTATACCACTTGGTGCATATATGTTTAGTATTAATACCGCTTCATTATCTACAGTACTCTTTAGTAAAATATAGTTTCCTTCCTTATGTCTTTTAATTAGATCTATCTTTGCTTTTACTTGCACTGAGACCAGGATTGCTAGCCCTGCTTTTTTTTTCTTCACCTGAAGCATAATACATTCTGCTCCAGCTCTTTACTTTTACTCTGTATGTATCACTATGCTTTAGATATGTTTCTTTACAACATATTGTAGGATTCTGGCTTTTAACCCAATTTGCTATCCATTTCCATTTCATTGGGTCTTATTGAATCATTCACTTCCATTTATTCAATTCTAATTTTTAGTATATTATTTTCTTCAATTACTTTTTTAGCTCCTTTTGCAATTTGCCAATTAAATTTTTTTATTTGTTGCATTCTTTTTTCACATTTTCCATTCCTTCTTGCAATGATCTCATTTTATTTCCCCATTTTTCTTCTAACTCTCTTTTAAGATTCTTTATGTAATCTTCCAGCAAAGCCTTGTGAAATGGGGATCAGCTCGCATCTCCCTTTGTGGCTTCCTGTGGTGTTGCTTTGCCTTTAGAAGCTTCAGGATTTGAGATCTGTTCTCTCTCTCCATAAAACCTATCTAACATGAGAGCTCTTTTTATATTTTTTTATTCTTGTTCTTTTTTTTAAGATGGTGGTCTGTTCAAAGCAAAGTAGCAACAGCTGCTTTAATTTGTCTTTGGGCAGTTCTGTTGATTGATTTCCAGTACTGGGTAATTTCAGCTATTTCAGGCATTCTTCCCGGGCTCAATGTTTTACAATTTACGTTTTACAAAAGGCAAATCTGCCAAACCACCTGCTTACAACCAGGACAGAGTAGCCTAAAGAGGCTCACAGAAGATTCCCAGGTGCTTGGAAACTGCAACACTCTGACTCCCTGCCTGGCTTCCTGCCCTAGTCTCCCCGTGCTATGGTCTGGAGTTGGCAGACTGTCCCTCTGCCCATTTGAAACAGACCTATTCTGAAGTTCTCCCAAGGTAACTTCTAGAAATGTGTTGTACTCCAAATATTTGCAGGTGCTTTTACTCCAAAATCAGTTTAGAGGCTTAATCTGCTGTTTGTTTGCAAGAAGGTCAGAGGGGGTCACAAAGAGTCATGACTATTCTCTGCCATCTTGGCCCTGCCTCCCTCCCCCCATCTTGGCTCTGCTCCCTATAGAATTTTTCTAAGTAAATTCTTATGTGTTAGGGGTGGCTTAATTGTTAAATCAGTCAAAACAAAAAGGAGATGGATAAAATGAGCTTTTACTTCTAGGGAAAGGTAAAGTGAAGCTTAGGTAATGCTGGAGAAAAGCTCAAAGAAACAAGTGAAGCTTTTTTACAAAAATAACTTTTGTTACAGAAATCTCAGTGCATCATGTAAATGTGTGAGACCCAACAAGTACACAGTACTTGGTACATAGTAGGCAGTTAATAGATTCTTATTGATTTGTTGAAAACGTTTAAAAATTTTCATAGTTGAAAAATCTTCCTGGCATTAACACTAGGAAGCTCTGGATTTAAATATCATTTTCTGAGTGTGTATGTGTGTGTTTGTGTGTGTGTATGAGAAAGAGAGAGAGAGAGAGAGAGAGAGAGAGAGAGAGAGAGAGAGAGAGAGAGAGAGAGAGAGAGAAACATAGACAGAGAAAAAGACAGAGAGATAGACACATTATTTTTGAAATTTTATTTTAATTTGTGAAATAAAACAAGCATTTTCATAATATTGTACAATAAGAAAGATAAGTGCACATGAAACTACAAATCTACTATACAGT
>JAJPUD010016155.1:0-35014 GCA_023553655.1 Myrmecobius fasciatus | reverse complement strand
TTCAAATACAATGCATTTTCTATTTTGTATATTCTATTGTGTTCCTTCCCTGAACCCACCTAGATCTAAATACTGTGAATATCCCTAGGGACTCTGTTGGGGAGTAATATTAATCAACTTATAGCCCCACTACCTCCAAGTCAGAAAGTATGGCCATTCTACAATCATAGATCGAGAGTCCTTAATTTTGTAGGTGAGGGGCCTAGGACCCAGAGAGGTTCATTAGATTTATACAATTATTAAGTTTCTCAGGCAGGTCTTCCTGATTCCAAGGCCAACATTCCATCTACCATGGCACATTGCCTCTTAAACTATTTTTAATGGGCCAGGGGGATTTTCTTTGATAAAAACAAGAGTGTTCTGTCAGATTGGCTAAGATGATAGGAAAAGATAATGATGAATATTGGAGAGGATGTGGGAAAACTGGGACACTGATACATTGTTGGTGGAACTGTGAACGGATCCAAACATTCTGGAGAGCAATTTGAAACTATGCTCAAAAAGTTATCAAACTGTGCATGCCCTTTGACCCATCAGTGTTTCTATTAGGCTTTATATCCCAAAAGATCTTAAAGGAAGGAAAGGGACCCACATGTGCAAAAATGTTTGTGGCAGCCCTTTTTGTAGTGGCTAGAAACTGGAAACTGAATAGATGCCCATCAATTGGAGAATGGCTGAATAAATTATGGTATATGAATGTCATGGAATATTATTGTTCTGTGAGAAACGACCAGCAAGATGATTTCAGAGAGGCCTGAAGAGACTTACATGAATTGATGCTGAATGAAATGAGCAGAACCAGGAGATCATTATACACGGCAACAACAAGACTATATAACGATTAATTCTGATGGACACGGTTCTCTTCAACAATGAAATGTTTCAAACCATTCCAGTTGTTAGTGATGAAGAAAGCCATATACACCCAGAGAGAGGGATGTGAATGTGGACCACAACATAACATTTTCATGCTCTCTAACGATGCTTGCTTGCATTATGTTTTCCTTCTCAGATTTTTTTTTCTTGTAGATCTGACTTTTCTTGCACAGCAAGATAACTGTAAAAATATGCATACACATATTTGATTTGTCAAGTATTTTAACATAATTAACATGTAGTGGACTTCCTGCCATCTAGGGGAGGGGTGGGGACTAGGGAGGAAAAATTTGTAACAGAAAGCTTTGCAAGGGTCATTGTTGAAAAATTACCCATACATATGTTTTGCAAATAAAAGCTTTAATAAAATGAAAACAAACAAAGAAAAAAAAACAAAGAAAAAAAAAACAAAAAAACAAAATAAAACAAAACAACAAAAAAAGAGTGTGAAGACCCCGGGCCAACTTAGTGATAGCACTAAGTTAAAAATAATGTCCTCTTACAGTGGGCCATGGTCTGACATTGTAATCACAAATTTTTGAAGGTAGCCTAGCACAATTTCCTAAGCTAGTAATTCAAACTTTCCTTGTAATTTCTGGAAATCTGACACAGACATCTTCACCACAGGTAGAGTGAGGAGCTGATAATTGTCCTTTAGATGTTCAACTTAACCTGAAGCAGATTTTATACCAATGCCCAAGATAGATAGTTCTGTTTCTAAGACTAGGGTCATTCTCTGAGACTGATAGTGTTGGCTTCCAGTAAAAGTTTATCTTGGCAAATTTTTGATGCTATTCAGAGGCACCATGTAGTCACATTTTATTGGCCATGTAAACATTACTATGCATCTGGGCATATGGGATAAATGTGGCTTTTTTTGAGAGCCATGGCTTACCACAATGACCTTATAAAGAAACTATTTTACAAATGATAATTAGACCAGTCTTTTCTGCAAAAATGAAGGGAGAGCACAGAATTGTAGGACCACACATTTAAAGATGGGAGAAATCTTAGAGGCCATCTATTTCAACCCCATATTTTACATGTAACCTGGGCTTATCTGGGCCTGTCTAGCTCATCAGACATGGAATTGCCCTGAGAAGACTTTGGAACATGGCCATATTACCAACATGGAGGTCTCTGTATCCCTTACAACGGGTAGTCCCCGTTGATTGACTGCCTTCATCTTTAAAACTTACAAAACTGAACGAATTGCTCTCTTTATGGCTCTCAAATAAAGATCCCAATTCACTCAAAGGACAAAAGCCATGGACTAAACCAGTGAAAGGAGAAGGACTTCCTTTCCCTGTTCTCCCTCTTTTATTCCAGGTATGATCTAAGAAATGGATCTGGAGATGTTTGTTTCTGTTCTACATTGTTTATCCTCAATTTCAGGTATCAGGATGATCTCAATGGGACTAGAGTTCAAGTCATGGTAACCTCAGAAGTAGGAGAGCAATGTGATGAAGGAGCCTGCTAATCTGTCATGGAAGCCCTAAGAAGGTAAGATTCTGGGGACTTGACCCCAAAAAGTGGTTTGGGACTTAAAACTGTGATTGTACACTTTAGATTGTTAGGATATGGCCACTTACTCCTCCCATCCAATCCTAGCACTCCTCCCACTCAGACTGAGGTACAAAGGGAAAGAAGTATCGTGTCTCCCACATATTGGGGGAATAACTTTGAATATTTGTGATTATATTTTTTAAATAAATATTTCCTTTTAATATTTAATCCATTAGTGAATAAATAGACCTGGGATGCAGGGGATCACTCCTGTACTTTGGAGACACACTGTAAGTGAGGGTCTGGAATTATGCATTGAGAGCTTTAAACTTTTAAACCCCTTTTAAGAGTATCAGAGAACCCTGGGGTTGGGGTGAAATCTCACCTCCCTGGCCTTTCAGGCACTAAGGGCCATGGTCATTTGTGTCAGGAAATTGAGGCCTGGAGAGGCTGTGAATTGCTTAAGCTAAACAAAGCCAGTTCCCTCAGTATTTACACCATCTAGGATCAAGTCATCATTATTACTTGTCTGTAATAACACAATAGTCTCAATCTTTTCCTTGCCACCCTAACCTCTCTCCCAAACTGATAACATTTCCTCCCCCCAATTTGACACTGCTTAGTATCAGGGGAAGTGGATTAGAATCTTGGTTGTGTTTCTTTCTATTTATGTGAATTTAGGCAAATTTGAGGGCCTCGGTTTCTCGTAAAAATGAAGGGATTATGCTAAATTAATTCTAAAGTTTAATGAGATGATGCAGTAGACAGAGCACTGAACCTAGACTCATGAAAAGCTGAATTTAAATATAACCTCAGACACTAAGTAATTATGATCCAAGGGCAAATAATTTAATTGTTTGCCTCAATTACATTAACAGTACAATGGAGATAATAACACAATTTTGAAGGATTATTGTGAGGATCACATGAGATAATACTTGTAAAGTGCTTAGTACAGTACCTGACACATAGTAGACACTATCCAAATGCTTATTCTCTTCCTATCTCTATGTGAATGTATGTAAATATATTACATATACTTTTTCCTAGGAGAGCCCATTTTAAGCACATTGTCTATATTGGGGATTATACATATAAAGAATAGTAGGAGATAGCAGGATTGTTGTATCTGATTTTGGGTTGTAGCTCAGTCTTTACTGTGTACATCTGACATTCATTTTTGGCTCTCTTTCTCTCTCTTCCCTTCTTCCTTTTTTCCCTCCTTTCCTCCTTCCTTTCCTCTTGCCCTCCTTTTCTTCCCTTCCTTCCTTCCTTCCTTCCTTCCTTCCTTCCTTCCTTCCTTCCTTCCTTCCTTCCTTCCTTCCTTCCTTCCTTCCTTCCTCCTTCCTTCCTTCCTTCCTTCCTTCCTTCCTTCCTTCCTTCCTTCCTTCCTTCCTTCCTTCCTTCCTTCCTTCCTTCCTTCCTTCCTTCCTTCCTTCCTTCCTTCCTTCCTCCTTTCCTTCTTCCCTTCTTCCCTCTCTCTCTCTCTCTCTCTCTCTCTCTCTCTCTCTCTCTCTCTCTCTCTTTCTTTCTCTCTCTCTCTCTCTCTCTCACACACACACAGTAGAAATTATTCCAAGCTTCATTCCTTATTTAGAAATAGGTAAATAGTAACACAAAATTGTAAAACTGGAGAAGTTTGGATTCTGGGTTCCTTTAGCTCCCTTCTTTACTTTCCTTTATCTTTTGTTTTTTAATTTATCTTTGTCTCAGGGATAGTAGGGCTAAAAGAAATCTCCCAAACTTATAAGAACTAAAGTTATTGTACTATTAGTGGCAGATAATAGCTTACTACTACTCCCTCCTGAATAAAATTTACATTTTAACAAGAACCTTGAATGCTCAGATCTAAGATCTAATTTATATAGGAATTTTCAAAAAGTTAATGGATCAGATAATTTTGAATGAAGTGCCTTTTATATGTCTTCTAAAGAAAGGATATACTAGAGTCAGCATTAACCAGGAAATGAGAATTGATTGGTTAAATTTTCATAATTATAGCAAAATGTTAATAATGCAAATTAAACTTGAAAGTGAGTCTAGTATACTCCCAACCCTTGCCCCTCCAACCCTTGCACCTGGTTGTAGTTAAATATTTACCATCCCACTTCTCTGTGTAGTTGAGATTTGAACATGGTCTATCTCATTTCCAAGTCAGTGTTCTTTTTACCTCTCTATGTTGCCTTACTAAAGGCTAAATATGAAGTGACCAGACTATCTTATTTCTCCTAACATAAGCATGGAGAAAGCCTTTCTTCCCTTTTCCTATTTGAAATATGATGAAGTTAAAAACAAAGTATTATTAGGTAAATTGGAGAGAATATTTGCTCAAAAAGAAAGTAAAAATTTTTACAAAAATGTAGCATTCTTTATCCATTTATATCCTGTCCAATCTTGCCTAGGAACCTTGTTTCCTCACCTGTAAAAATACTGCTGAAATAGAAGATATCATTCTAATGGATCTGTGATGTGAGGAATACTCCATTTTAGGAAGCAAGAAAATGCTTCCAGAGAGTTCATAGATGTAAAGATCAAAGGAAGCTCATAAATCATAGAATAAACAGAGACCTAGAGGCATTAAGTAATTTGCCTCAAAACATATAGGTACTAGGCACCAGGAGCAAGATTTGAACTCAGAACCTCTGTCCCTAAAGACAATAATTTTATCACTGTATCATAAATGAGACTTCACTTTGTTGTCCCCTTTCCCACATTATAGAAATTCCTAATTGGTATCAGGTAGTTAAAAAAAAAATTCCCAAATCAATAAAACAGTAGAACAAAGAAAATCCCAGATGGTGCTAGTTTGGCTCATCTTCTAAGATTGTTTCAAAATTATTTGAGTGTTTCAGCAACTAAGACTTCTGGGATGGGCCTGAGTTGGATCTGTCTTACATTGATTTGCACTTCAGAGAGAACAGTATTCCCTTTACTTAATCAGAGAAAACAGTACTCCCATTACAATGTGTCATTATGGCCTGGAGGGGTTTCTGAAGTCTGGAAGGCTATACCAACATGGCACAAACTCTGGAAGGCCCCCATCACCCTGGAATGTCCCCCAGGATAAGCCTAATGATGTCTTTTTCTTATCTGAGGAACAACCTAAAAGCTCAAAGGAGCAAATTATTAGAATACCTATTAAGGGATATGTACACATGTACAAAAATACACATATATGTATATATGAAATATATGTAGACATACATAAACACATATTACATACACATATGTGTGTAGATATATATGTGCACACATATAAATATATATGAATATGTATGTCTATATATATGTCTATGTATCACAATAATCTAAATATTAGATTCTATTAAAGCACAGAGGAATGACAAAACACTCGGCTCTATAGGGAGAATCCACAGAATTCGTCATCTTCTGAAATATTACAGTAAATGAACAGTAACAATATATGAAAACATCATTCAAGTGCATTCTTATTTATCATTACTCAAAGTAGGTCTCATGAGGTTGATTGACAGAAATCCATAAGTAAATATTTAGTATTTGAAGATCATTCAAGTTTAATAAGAGTATGGCACATTTGGTGAGCAGGGGAGTTTTAAAGTATTTAAAACTTACCTTTCTCTACAAGAGGAGGGAGAAGGGCAGGTGGACATGCAGTACGAACATCATTCTGAACAACTAAATGAAAGAAAAGAGAAAGTGTTTTAGTAGACTGTTTGAAAAATTTTGTTGTTCCTCTCCAATTAGCAGGAGCAGTTCAGCATTGAGTAAACTTTTTTGGCCATAACAGCTGAAAGACTTGTTTCTACTTAGGCACAGAGGAGTAATAGTGAGTAACAGTGAGTTGCATAAATGTCAGTCTAAATATTTAAGATGTAAGAAAGATGTCCCAAACTTGAAATCTCAATTAATATAACTAGCAAGATGCTTTATACTTTGATAGCTTTATCAGCTGAAAATACCTCTTTGATTGATTTATAGAAACATCCAGAAAGTCAAAAGTATAAACTGAGTACAAACAATTCCTAAGAATCTTTATGGAATTGAGCATTAAAAGGTTTAAACTAGTTGCAAACAATTCCTAGTTGATTCGGTCTAAGGTACGAACTTGGTAGAAATTGAATGAATTGAAATTAAGCTACATAGGATATATGGTATTGTCTGAAGAAAATCTCTCAAATTCAGCATATGTAAATATATTAGCATTATTCGTCTGATGTGAAGCTGGTCATATACAATCATTAGAATATTTTTTCCTTAGTAATTTTGACTTGTAATAAATCATTGTCTTTCTCATGTCTCCTTGTGTTTAGAAGTTGGATGGTCAGGCACAGAATGTATTTAAATATACAACTGTCCCAAATTATTTCCTCACTGAGTAGATAAGATCTTGTGTATCTCTTCATAACACCTAGTTTTCTCCTTTACTTGTGAGACAAGGCAAGGAATAGCTAGGCTTAATTTACCCGGGGATTATTTTGATTAGTCTGTAGAGTGAAATTCCAGATTTTAAGTTTTGAGACCAAGCAGGTTCAAGAAGAGAACGCTGAAACACTAACTTTGTAGATTGCCTGATTGTTTCAGCAAATATTGTAATATTGTAGAGCACCAAAGCAGAACAGTGAATAAAATATCAGGCCTGGAATCAGGAAGACCCAATTTCAAATCCAATGTCAAATACTTATTAGCTGTGTGACCCTGGGAAAGGCACTTAAACATGTGTAACTGTTTCCTTTTTTTGTTTAAAAAAAATGAACTGAAAAAGGAAATGTCAAATTATTCCAGGGTATTTGCCAAGAAAACCCCAAATGGATTCATAAAGAGTTGGATTTAACTTAAAGACACCTGAACAACAACAACATATGTACTATGTCCAAAGTACTAGGGTAAATGCTGCAGTGTATACAAATACAAATAAGATAGGTGATAAGTTCAAGTCAAGAGAAAAATATAGAAAAGTTAGAATAAGAAAATTGCATAACAGGGATAGAAGGTGTTGCAATAGTAGATGAGGGAGAAATTGTTTCCAGCAGGGGAAAATTAAGGGACCTTGGTGGGGGAAGTGATATTTCAGTTGGACTTTTAACTTATATCCACAACAGAGACCTGTTTGGGACAAAGTGAAAGATCTTGAAATGCAGAGTACATGAAAAAAGAATAATGTTAAGATAAGACTGAAAAGGAATGATGAGGTTAGATTGTAGAGGACTTTTTTTAGTGATAGGCTCACACAGCTTTATCTTTATTCAATAAGTAATGGGGGGGGGGGGTAATGGAGAGCCATTAATAGGTTTTGAATAGTGGAGTGATACTTTTTTCCCCAAAGAAGACAAATCTGGTAATTGTATCAAAGTTAGGAAAGGGGAGGAGGCAACAAAGGTTGAAAATGGGTGATTAAAAGACTTTTTAAAAGCCTGCTATTTGAGGCTAGCATGGTTTAAGTCCAGTTCTTCCTTGGGATAAAAGCATAAATAGAAACGCTTGTCGAGAATTTTCTGTCTCATGATTCTATCACTCTCCACTAATGGTTTTGTCCAATGGGGTATTTGGGGTTCTTTATGATAATATCATAAGCTGATGTTTTAAGAATATTCCTTTGGCAGTTAAGGGAAGGATGTATTTAAGAAGAGAGAGAATTTAGGTGGGGACACCAGTTAGAATGCTATGGTAATCACCTGGGAGAGAGGTAATGAAAATCTGAGTTAGGAAATTTACCAGGTAAGTGAAGAAAAGAGTAATAAAGCCAGAAATGTGGAGGGAGGATTGGTAAAACGTGACAAGCGATTGGATAGTGGGGGTGAGGATGATTGAGGAGTAAGAATAAGGAGTTGACTCTGAGTTTATGAACTTTGGTAATGGGAAGAATTTTGGTAACTTAAACAAAACCAAAGAAGTCAGGAAGAAAATTGGGCTTTGGAAAGACAGCAAGTTCTGTTTTAAACATTCTAAGTTGGACATCAGTTTAGAAATATCTAAGAGTCAGTGATGCCAGACTGGAGCTTGAGAGAAAAACCACATAAAAATAGATAATTAGATAGATAAGTAGGCATCTAGATAAATGGATGGATGGATGGATGGATAGATGGATGGATAGATGAATAAGTAAGTAGAAGGTAGATAGAAAAAATGGAAGGATGGATAATAGATAGATTACTCTTCTGTATATTCTACAATCATCTGCAGTTATCTTTTAATCTAATGGGATCTAATGTAATCACCAAGAGAGAGTGTAGATGAACAAGATGAAGTGAGATCTCTCAGACAGTCATGAAAATTGAGTAAGGCTTCAACCAATCCCAAAGTTGGTGTAGGCTTGAACTAATACCCATTCCCCTCCTACTATTTTTCCAGGACATCATTCACTTGCTACCTCAAGCCAAACCAAATAAGGGCAGCTGTACTCTTATTGGCCAATATCCTGGGATAGTTCTGGCATTTAGCATGTAAGACCCATTCCTTCAACCAGTGAGGGTGAGGATCAGTGGTGGGAGGGATTTTTTTTTTTTTGTATTGGGAACTATTTAATTTGCTGTTCTATCTCTATAAAGCACCTCCTCCCTTTGATTGCTTGTTTGATTGGAGTGCTACCTGCTTCTAGGGAGAATGTATAATAAACTTTCATTTTGTTCCTAGAGATATCTCCAGCTATTTTATCATATGGTGATCACTCACTTTTCTGTCTGAGCCACACATAGAGATAAAAGAAAAGAGCTCTGAGAACATAAGTGTGGGGGTACACCCACAGTTGGTGGCCTATGATCCTGCAAAGGGGGCTGACAGAATAGTTGAACATGTATAACCAAGAGAGACTGGCGTCATGAAAACCAGAGAGGAGATTTGTTGGAAGGGAGGATGATCAACAATGTTAAATGTTCTGAAGAAGTCAAGAAGGAAAAGGATTGAGAAAAGACTATTAGATTTGGCATGTAAAAGATCATCTATAACTTTGGAGAGTGTGGAGAGAGAAGTAGAGTGGTAAAAGTGGAGACAACACTTTCAGCTGAATAATAAATCCATTTGCAATAGATTAAGAAATGAGAAATAAGTAAATGTGATTAGTATAAAGGTAATATTGAGCTGGTGGCTTTGAGGCAGCTGGTGAATCAGTGGATAGAGCACTGGGAAGGCCTGAGTTGAAATCCAGCTTCAGAAACTATTAGCTGAGCAGGTCACTTAATTTCTGTCTGCCTTAATCCACTGGAGAAGTAAATGCTTATCCCTCCTCTGTCTTTGCCAAGAAAGCCCCACAGACAGTCTGGTCCACAGGGTCCCGAAGAATCAGACACAACTCAGCAACAGGCAAGATTATGGGATAGGCTCATCATGTCCCAGTTATGAATGTTTATTGAATATATGAACAAGTTGCTTAGCAATAGGAAGTTGATAGACTATTGACCCTTTCTAGAAACATTTTACATTTTACATTTCCTACTTAAAAAGCTAATGTGGTGCATCAGTTCCAGCCAACACACAGCTGCAGGCTCATGAATTTAGTTCCAATCTTCAAAAGGCAGACAATCCCTGACCCACTGAAGTCAGAAGAATTTCAGCATTTTCACACCACAAAAGCCACTCTTTACATTTCTACTGTGCCTTCACTTTAGTCCCCAGAACTTTGAGAACATTTCCCTTCTTAGTTCTCACAGTTTGGGGGCACACCTGCAGAGTGATTGCTTTTGGTGGGAAAGGGCTCTGAAAATACCTTCATTTGCATGAATTTTTGTTCAGCATTGCCCCTGTTTTAAGTAAAGTTCCAGAACCATCTGAAGCTTCCTGTTGTCCTTCAGCAAGCAAAAAAGCAGAAAACCTCTAGAACTGCAGCATAGTAGAACAGAAAGAACACTGGATTTGGAGTCAGGACTTGAGTTCAAATCCAAATTTCCCTATCTGTGTGAACCTGGATAGTCACTTTTACTTCTTAGAGATTCAATTTCCTTATCTAAAAAATGACAAAGATAGGACCTCCCTAAAGTCTTTTGTAGATTTAAACTTATTATTCAGACTCTCTTTGACTAAGATTCAAGTATTTTTGTTTGTCGGTTTGCTTGTCCTTCCTTACCTCCTTTCCCCTTTCTCTCATTTTCTTTCATTCATCAATTAGTGACTATGTTTAAGGCACTGGGATTACAAAACCCAAACTGTCCCTAGTTTTTACGTTCTATTCTTTGCTCATTCTCCTTGACTTACCTAAGAGATTTTTTTTTTTACCTTCCTTCTCTACCTTTCTATGCCCTCTCTACTTAGCTCAAGTATTACTCCCCCGCCCCCCAAAAGGAAATTGTAAGATCTAGAACTGGCATAAGCCCTAGACAAATTTCTAGTTCAATTTCCTTATTTTGTAGATAAAGAAACCAAAGCAAAAAGAAGTTTAATAATGTTTCTAATATCATTCAGGCAGCAAAGTAGAAACAACAGAATTAAAAAGCAGCTTTTTTTATTTTAATCTGGTAATTCTTCTCCCATATCATGTTGCCTTTCACTAGAGTTGAATTAGAAGGAAGGAAATAAGTACTTATTAAATTTATTAAGTCTAATATGATCTAAACATTATGCTAAACACCTTACAAATATCTCATCTGATCCTCACACCTTGGGAAGTAGTGCTATTGATGAAGTCCTGAGACACTAGATGGGGTTTAGAGAAATCCTGAAATAGTGATAAGATTACTCCCTGAAGCAAGCAGGGAAAGGCAAGGATGGGGATCAGCCTAGCCTTATTGTCCCACTCTTGTGAAGGTCTTGGTTAATCCCACTTTACTGTATTCAATCAGAAAGCAAGATTATGATGTCAAACCCCTTAAGTTAAATTTCCCTTATAAATCTGTCCATGGCTATACTATCTTTGTTGAATCCCTTTGGGATTAGTCTACCACTGCATTCTTCTTTGTGGTGTTTTTTCTTCCATCCCTCCTACCCTATAACTCACCATATCACTCTCCTTATAATTTATAATTCTTCTTCATACTCTTTTAGTGTGCTAAGCTCCTCTATGGATTTAGCCTGCCAGTCAATGCCAGGGAACTTGTCTTTCCCATTGTTAATTGTTAAAAACCCCTTTTCTTGCTAACTATATACTCTCCCAAATTTATTTCACATTTGCCACTCTTGGTGTCTATTTTACCTCTTCATTCTGTCCATAACCTTTTTTGAATAAATGTATCTTTTGGAAAGGAAAAAGTCCTTGTGGAGTCTTCACATGCGAATTGCTACCAAATACCATCATTTGGTGCCAATTTGCTCTCCTGAATCTCATCACTATTAATATTCCCACTTTACAATTGAGGAAACTAAGGCAGACAGATGTGAAGGAACTTGTCCTGTTATTAAGTATCTGAGTCTGAATTTGAACTCAGATCTTCCTAACTTCAGGCCTACCTCTTTATTCACTGTACCACTTAGGGCAAAGGATTTGGGTGTGAAATTTGGCTCTGCTATATACTACCTGTGTAACTTTAGACAAGCTATTTAATCTTTCTGTGCTACAGTTTTTTTGGCCATTGCAAAGCATCCTCTCATTTTACATATGAAGAAACCAAGGCTCAAAGAGATGAAATTACCTTTCTAAGATCTAAGATGTAAGGCTATTAAGCATTCCATTCAATTAGCAATGCCACATTTGAGAACTTTTCACAATGGAAGGACTAGCTTCTCAGAGTGTTCAAAGATCTCATGGGTTTTGTAAAAGTGGAAATTGCAAGGTGCTCATCTGAATGTCTCCGTCTGGAACTTTCCTATCTTTGCCTTGATGTTCCCATCCTTCCTGACCCAACCCTGTTTATGTAGCAGTGATATAGAACAGGATGAAAGAGAATGCTCCTAGGTGGAATAATAGTGGGGAAGTGAGCACCTTGGGGAGGCTTTTGGCAAGTCCTGCTGAGCTGATGTAATGTCTTGGTCTGATTGCTCCCTTCTATTGTAACCCCTTCTCTCTCCCCTCCACCCACACATCCCACTGAGCATTTATGACCTAAGTTCTTTTTTCAGATCATATTTTCACCTGGTTATTTCTTATAAAAACTCAGGACAAGAAAAAAAGAAAAAGAAAAGAAAGAATGCTTTGAGATACAGCATCAAGAGATGTTGAATCCAATTTAGGAAAAAAACAAAAACAAAACAAAAAAACTAATAAGAATATAGAATGGATTTAGAACTAGAAGGGGCCTTAAAAATCATCTTGTTCAAGCTGTTTATTTTATAGATTAGGAAACAGGGGTCTAGATTTATACAGAGGAAATAAATAAAATCTAGAATTTGAATGCTATCCATCTGATTCTCCAGCCAGGGTTCTTATCAATATTGGAGTGGCATTCTAGTTCTTATCACTACTCTCTGAGCAAGTAATGATTGAGTAGCCTAATCTTCTAGTCCAAATCTTCTTAAACTTCATATGGGGTGGTGACCCCATATGATTTGTGTAACAATGTGATTTATTTTCAGTAAATTGATTTGTATACCTATTTTATATACCTATATACTCAGGGTACATATATGGGGTGGTGACCCCATATGATTTGTAACAATGTGATTTATTTTCAGTAAATTGATTTGTATACCTATTTTAGATACCTATATACTCAGGGTACATATATATACATATATACACATATACATATATACGTACATATATACATTCACACACACATATATATTTCTCAGGCGAATAGGATTGCAAGTAGAAAAAGTTTAAGAAACCCTATTCTAGACTACATGATTCTCAAGAAATTAATTTTTTTCTTTATTTCAATGAGTAAAGGGAGGGAAGCTATAAATGGAACATTCTTTTTACCACCACTAGCTTCCCACTGAGATCATCTAATTACATAGACCAAGTCTTCTTTACCCAAAATAATTTGAGACTCTGCAAGAAAAGAAATCCAGCTCAGACTAAAAGTCTGTGTGAAAAGGATGATCACCTGCAGGTCAAGCACTGAGCTTTATAAATTTTAATTCTGAAACACACATGCATACACAGTTGCTAACACCTTCCTCTCTGAGATTTCTTCCATTTAGTCTGTATATATGTTCATGCAACTAATTATGTGTTTTTCCTCTTCTAGAATATAAGCTCCTTGAGAACAGAGACTGTTTTGTGTTTGTTTTATATACTCGCTCTTAGAACACCACAAAGAGAAGGAAGCAAAGACCTCAATAAAACCCCAATTAGCCCAGCAAAAAACCTAATTTCATACAGAAAGTATTGGCTTCTTGGGCCATAATGAAAAGTCATACTGAATCTACATGGCATATTCTAACAATACGATTTGGCAGATACAAAAAGGAGGGAGAGAAATAGAAGAGAAGCAAAAACCAGCTTTCCATACATTACAACTTGTACATAAAGAAAACCACTTTTACAAAGTCCAAACAAGGACGCTTAGAAAGATCACACCATGTGCTAAGCATCAAGGGAAACAGTCTCTGTCTTTAAACATGATGTGAAAAGATACATATACATAACACATACAGATATATACTATAGAGTAAATAATAATTCCTAGAGTGAATAACTCATTAAATAAAAATGATAATGAAATTAGTTAATAAACATGAAGTTCTTTCCATTTCTGACATGGTAGAAAGATGCTGGATTTAGAGTTAGAAGAACAAAACTGGTTCTGCTGTTTTTTATTTGCCTGGTGTTTCTTTGAACTTCAATTTCCTCATCTTCAAAAGGAGTAAGCTGGATGGGGTCAGCCTTGAAATCAAAGTTTCTTACCTGGATTCATAGATACTAGTGGTCACATGGATAGACTTTAGGGGGGAGGGTTCAAATGAAATAACATGTTAAAAGCTTTTTGCAAACCTTAAAATTCTATATTATTAAGTTTAGGTATTTTATATCTGGGGGCAGCTAGGCTGAATGATAGATAAAATGTTAGATCTTCAATCTGAAAAACTTAAATTCAAATCCAGCCCCAGAGACTTACAAGATTTATGACCTTGGACAAGGAACTTAACCCTGTTTGCCTCAGTTTCCTCATCTGTAAAATGGGGATATTAATAGTACTTATTTCCCGTGTTATAGGAAGAATCACATGAGATAATAATTGTAAAGTGCTTAGTGCAGTGCAGTGACATATATTAGATACTATATAAATGTTAACTATTATTGTTATATCTGCTGTGTGAGTTCCACGAGGGCACTCAGGGTTTTGATTTTTCTTTTTAGACCTTGAGCCCAGCACATTGTCTGGTACATAGTAGGCATCAAATGTTTATGGACTGATTGAATGACTGGTTGATATATTTCCTAGAGTAGAAGACGTTGTCATTGCAGGAGCATCAGAAAAGTCAGTTTTCAGGAAATCTGAAATAATGAGTGCTTGGGAATGATGTGGATAAAACAAGTGAAGATGACAGAGGAATTGAGGTGCCAAGGAGAATGGAATGAACGGGGAAAAGAATAAATCAAACAACACCCAACAGAGACAGTTCTTGGTACATTCGAGACCGACCTTGTGTTTATCTTACTGGCCACAGATCAGTTGGCACGTTTTAAAGGGCAGAGAAGTAACTAGGGCTGAGCAATCAGAGCTTTGGCCCAGGACATCAAAATTTAGAGGAAACTGGCAACATTTGCAATTAATCTCTCAACAAGAGCAAAATGCTGTTCAGTCTCTAGTTAGCAAGATTGTTCAGCTCAATTAGAAAGACAGCCCCACCCTGTTATAACACCTCAGGTGGTGAGCTGCTCTCCTTTCACCCCTCTCTACCCATCGCACATTTCATTCCACTTCCCCTAGTGCAAAATTTTTTATAGTGGGTGTGGATCTGAGCCACCTGCTACTCAGTAAATTGAAAGCAGGGATCATGATGCCCAGACTCGTCAGATTTTGTGGACTAACAATGGCAATTTCCCCTCATCTTTCACAAATACCTCAGATGAATATTTCTATCACACATTAGAAGTGAATTGAATCATATGAACACAAAATCACAGAAGGATCAAGGATGCCTTAGTTCTTGCTTTTGTAACAGGTCATCATCATTGCCTAAGTCTGTTGTTAAGCCTTATACCTTTAGCACCTCTAACAGTTTATACAGTAGTCTTAATAAAAAGTTTTTCTCCCTTAGAGTCCATAAAGCAAGATAATAAAGGTAATGCACAGATGTGAAAGGAAAGTCCCAAAGAAATATAAACCTCCATAATTAAACAAAAGGGTCAGGCTAGGAACATCAGCCCAGAATCCTAGGCTAGCTTTATGAGTTGACTACAAGCAAATGTAGGCAGTGAGGCAATTCTAAGAGTCAGCAAATCTGGCCTCTGACATGTACGAGTGGTATAATCTTAGACAAGTAACTTAACCCTGTTTACCTCAGTTTTGTCATCTATAAAATTTGCTAAAGAAAGAAACAGCAAACTACTCTAGTGGCTTTATCAAGAGAACCTCAAATGGGGTCCAAAAGAGTCCGAAATGACTGAATAACAACAAAAAACCTGCAGAAGGGAAGAAGGATTGTTGCTTTTGTCAGGGTAAAGACCATAGCTGCTGCCTTCCTGTTCCACATTATCAATTCTCTCACCTGCTGGATTATGTTAATATATTCATTCATTCACTCACTCAATAAATGTGAGTGATATAGCAATTAAGTGTACCCAATTTTGTGCAGCCGATAGAAGCTGATCTAGCAGGAAGACCTTGTGGTTATTGTTTGCCCTTTGTTCTTGAAGAGGACCATGACATTAGGGAGGAGATGCCATTGGATTTAAGTGAGGGAGGGCTGTGCAAGGTCACCTGCCTCACTCTCTCCTCCAGAGCCATCTGGGTCCAGTGGCCAGATAAAGATCTAGACGACTGGAGATGACCCTGGATATGTCAGAGACTTATCTTCAACAAACAGGAATACTTTAGTTCAAATCTGGCCTCAGACATTTACTGGCTGTGTGACCCTGAGCACACAAGGTCTGCTTCCATCTGTCTATTCCAGCTTCCTCATCTATAGCATGGGAATTATAATGGCACTTAAGTTACAAGGTTGCTGTGAGGATCAAATGACATATATCTGTTAAAGGCTTCATACAGTACCCGGTAAATTGTAAATGCTAACTCTTGTTATTATATAAAGTACTTACTGAGAGAAAGGTCTGGGTCAGATATTGTGGCAGGACACAAAAATAACTAACAATCCCTGTCTTTTTCTTACAATGGCCACTGACACCTTCCTCATTCAGGGAAAAAGTTAGCAAAGGAGTGTGGAGGAACAGGGGATTGTGCAAAACTCTGAGAATGTTTTTATAATGGAGAGATGCGTGATATAGAGTTGGAAAATGTCCTAGTTTGGAAACAATAAGTGAGATATGAGTGATAACAGATGCTTTCTTTAGCTTTCATGATGTATGAATCAATGTCTCACCAGGTTTCTGGTACCAGCCAAAGGGATATGTTCTTATTTCAGTATCAGGAGAGCTACAATCCAAAATACGCCAGGGGCCTCTGGTTTCTTCACTGCATGTCTGGAATCCTAGATTGCTCAGAGTCAGGCACATCACCTCTCCACCTGGCAATACAATGACCATCAAAGGGGAAAAGATTTTTATCTTCTTAGCAATATAACCTTGTGAGTTTCGCTCTTTTAAGACTTGGTTTCTTCATCTATGAAATGGGGAGAATAATACTTGAACTCTTTACTACATAAATTTGTTTTGAAGGAATTACTTTGTTCTTGAAATATAAAAGAAACATGAATTGTCATTATTCTAATTTTCTATTCATAGTCTACCATTAAGTTTTCACTGAATCTAAGGAAGACAAAAAAAGGAAAACAAAATCCTAAGGAAGGAAAACAAAAGCCCCCGATATTTAAGGGGACTCCCCAGGTGAAGAAATTGGGCCTAAAATGAAGTCTTGGAGTTTAAATTAGGTTTGCTATGTAATTATCTTTTATCTCACATTGTTGCTTGTCACTTGAAGTAAAATGATTGACTTGAACAGTTTACACGAGAATGATACATTTTATAGAAAAACAACTTTAAAAGACTTTAGAAATCTGATTAATGCAATGATAAACCATGAGTCCAGAGAACTGATGAGGAATCATGCTTCTGCCAGAGAAGTGATGGACTAAAAGTCTATCTATTAGATATAGCTATTATGTATATATATATATATATAAAACATAGACATAGATATAGATAAATAGGAAAATAAATACAGATAGATATGGTTAATGAAGGAATTTGTTATACTGGATTTATTGTGAGCTTTTTATTTTTATTTTTAATATTCTATTAGGGTAAAAGGGATCATAAACAGTTATAAGTAAGCTTTAACAAAAGAACAAATGATCTGTTCTTCACATAAGCATCCACCATATTGCTAAGTTATGCCCTCACTTTATGGTGATTATCTAAATCCTCCACTACCTTTGCTATTAGTATGGTGAAGACTCTTCCATGATGTCTTGGTGGATCTTTTATTAAGTCAAAAGATGAGACCACTTCAGGGAATTGGGTTCTCTTTTCAACATGTCATAAGGGCATCCAAACCATGTGAGAGAAAAATACTTTGGAAAATCCAATGTTGCCTACCTTCTAACTGAGAAACATTGAGGAAGCCAAAGCCTTTGCAGCAGGGATCAGCATCACACCTTAGTTCACATTCGAAGAACCTGGAGAGGAAAGAAATACAAATAATAAGTTTTTTTTCCTAATTTTGTTGTTATTGCTTTTAAGTGCTCAATGAGGAAACTCTATCAATATATTTAGCAACTAGTCCACTCTAATACAGAGGTTTTCCTCTAGGACTCAGAAATTATGGAACTTGATCAATAAACAAGCATTTATTATGCACCTACTCAGTGCCAGGCAGCCACTGGAGACACAGGCAATAATGAAAAGTTATTGCCTCATAAAGTTTACAATTGGATCAGAACCATAATTTTTGTCCATTTGTTTCAGACTCTTCATGACCCCATTTGGGGTTTTCTTTGTAGAGATAATGGAGTGATTTCTCATTTCCTTCTCCCACTCATTGTACAGATGAGAAAACTGGGGCAAACAAGGTAAAGTGACTTAACCAGGAATACACAACAAGCTAGTAAGTATCTGGGGCCAGATTTGAACTCAGGAAGAGGAGGATCAAAACTGAAGTCGGGAAGACTCTGGACAAGTCACTGGGAAGGGAACAGCAGAGGGAGGGAAAGGGGACAAGGATTTATTAAGTATCTACTACATGTTAGGCATTGTGGTGAGCATTTCACAGCTATGTCATTTGTTCTTCATAACAACCCTGGGAAGTAGGTGTTATTATTATCTCCATTTCATAATTGAGGAATCTGAGTCAGAATTTAGAAGACTTGGTCAGGATCACCCAGATAGACTCTGATCTCTGCTTTTGGCTTAAGGAAAGATAATTGAGTGTTTGGGAAGTCATGTCCCTAATCAGAGTCAGTGTTCTCTTATATTAATGGCCTGAATGTCTGCCCAGTTGGGCAATAAGCAGTTAAAGATAATTTATCCTTTCTTCCCCATTTAGCCAATGTGTGCCCTACACATTCTAAGAATTAATCTTTGTCTTACAGATATGTTTCCCCATCTTCAAAACTAGATTTAAAACACCAGGCCACCACAAGGCCATTGCTTCTCCTCATTACATGTTAAGATGTCAGCTAAGGACAAGAGCAAATCTGGAAGCCTCCGATGAAAGGAGATCGAGTGAGCTCCTACATGGCCTTAGGATCTCCTCCTCTAGTGAGCTTCTAGAGCTTTTAGGCCTCTAAAGTATGAGATTGCTGTGATGAGGATCATCTTCTCTCAATCAGGAAAATAAAAACCACAGGTATAAAACCTTACCCATCGGAAACAGGTTTTCTGGTCATAGACACTTTGCTTCGTACAGAAATCCCCCTCAGTATTTGGAATGGTAGGCGAGTATAAAATGCCTTCACTTTGTCTTCCAAGACAACTGTGTAAAAGAAAGGAGGTATTATTAATATGAGGAGGGATTGTAGTATCCAGAAAAAAAATTGATATGAAAAAAATCTAAGTAAAAGATTTAGAAAGGATTACCAAGCATAATTCAGATAAGGGTATTTGTACCAATCTAGAAAATGTACCTGATGAGATGATGTATAGAAAATGTTTTGCAAATCTTAAAGACAAATAGAAAAGCCAGATCAGTTGTTTTATGGTTATTAAAAATAGCAATAGCAATATCACTCTTGTTCTTCTCATTTTGTGTTTTATGGAGTTTAGACAAAAACAGACCTGAGTTCATAGCTAATATCAAAATAAGTTTTATATGAGGGGCTTGTATAATCTATAGCAACTTGGTTACCTTCTCAAGGAAGGGAGAAGGAAGGAAGGGAGAGAATTTATAATTCATGAATGTTAAAAGGTGTTTTTAAATGAAATGGAGGAAAAAAAAGTCCTGTGACTGCTCAGTTTCTTCCCTGCTACTGTTCTATTTTTAATGTTTGGCAGACTGGATAGATAGATACAGTGATTACTTTTTTGTAGATGAATAAGATAGAAAGAACAAATATTTAATTATGTCCTGTGTGCCAGGCACTGTGCTTAAATACTTACTGTCTCATTTGATACTTATAACAACCCTAGAAGTTAGATGCTATTATCATCCCCATTTCACAGAGGAAGAACCAAATAGAAGTTTGGAGGCTTGTCCAGGATTATACAACTAATAAATGTCTGAGGACATATTTGAACTAAAGTCTGATTGATTCCAGGCCTGGTTCTTTATACTTGATACCACCATGCTGCCTATGAGTGTTGAGATGCAACATCTTCTAAAGTGAGGTCTATGGATGCATCTTTGGGGCAATGGAATAATTAGTTTCCTGATCTGTAAAATGAGAATCAATATCTCACAAAGTTATAAAGTTGTAAAGATCAAATAAATCATATATTAAGTCATTTATTCAAATTCCTTTATGTTATATTGCGGCAAGCTAGCATTATTATCAATACAACTTATATGCATATCACATTTAAACACTTCCAAAGAATTTTCCTCAAAAAAACTTCAGTGAAGTAGGTAGTTCTTGCACAAGGGGCTTCACCAGTTACTTAATTTGCAAAGTAGGAAGAATAATATTTGCTCTACTTATCTCGCACAGATGAGGGGGACAGATCTGATAAAATGATTCATATGAAAGTGTTTTATAAATTATAACACAAAAGGAGGGCCTTTTATATACCTTTTAGTATGATAAAAAGATAAATTGTAAGTATTATTGTAAGGTTGTGTTAATTTGAAATTAAGTTCAGCTGACTGAGCTTGTTTTCACATGTATAATGATGGTGTGGGTCACCACACCCATCTGGGGACTCTGAGACACTGAGGTGAGAGGCAGCCTGTCTGGTCTTGAGAAACTGGAGTCAGAAAATATGCTGCATACACATAGGTGCTCAAAAGAGCAGCCAGAGATTTGCCTTTCATTCCCTGCTATTTCTGACCCAGAGAAAAAGGGTACTCTGCCTTGTTCTTAATCCAAACCTTTTCTCCTGAGCAAGAGAGCTGATGCCTGCAGAACACAAGTTTCTGCTATTTTCTTTATTTGTTTAAAAATGTTTGGCACTATAACAATTTTTGCACATTAGAGGAACACTGGAAGGCTTACATGAACTGATGCATCATGGTGTAAGAAGAAAACAAAATACACAATGACTTATGATAATGGAAATTAAAATAAGATAGTTTGAAACTGGACACTATGCAATTATAATGATCAAATTTAGCCCCAGAGAAGAGGAGAAAATATACAACCCTACCTTCTTTAAAGATGCAGAAATCTATGGGTATAGAATATTATGTATGTTATCAAGCACAGTTGATGTGTTGGTTGGTTTTGCTACTTTGTTTCCCTTTTGTTTCCCTTTTTTATCTTTTTTACAAAGGGTAGTTCATTGCGTAGGGGAGATCTAGTTGGAAATAAAGGTGATTTTGAAAAAAAAAACCAAAGATAGCAATAAAAACAAGATAATAAATAATAAAATATATTCTACAAAAGGAAAGTTATTTTCTGAATACAAGAAAATAATAACCCTCACCTTTTTTATGAAAAAGAGTCTGTGGCCTGTAAGGAAGGACAAAAGTGCAGCTCTCAGGTGTGAATATAAGAGAATTGTCACATATCTGAGCTTCTGGGAAGAGTATGCAGGTGAAATCTCCATTGCTCGTATTCTGTACCTCTGCCAACTGACAGAAAGTGTCTTGAGAACACCCTACAGACAGACAAGAGGTATTTAGTTTTGAAAATTGCTCTTTTCTGACTGGTCACCAGTTTCGTTCTCCCTTTGCCCCTGGTCCAAAAGCCTACCCAGGAAGTCAGTTAATCCGTTAGTCAAATAACATTAGTAACAAATATTTTTACAGATCAATTCTTTGATTTGATCAATTTTTCATCATTAAATGCAAAAAGAATTTTCTAAAAACGCCAGTTGTCTGACAGGAAAATGTCAGGTTATGAAGTGGAATTTTAAAACATTGTTTGGGCTACCCTGAACTCTGTGCCAGGTAATTGGTAAAGGTGATATCTTCAATCTATTTCATCTTAAGTTTACATCATCACATCAAGTTTGGGTAACTCTGGGGTTCCCCAAATTTTTTGTGGGTAGGACCTGGTGTTTTTTAACTTTTCTTTTCTTTGAACTTTTGAGATCAGTGAGGAAGGGGATGGAAGGTATTGTCTTGGGGAGTTCCTGAGTGGGTGGGGAAGCCCAGGGATTCCCCATCAGCATTACCTTCTGCCTCTTGCCTTAATGTTCTAAAAGATGAAAGGTGGGGATCGATTCAGGGGGATGGGAAAGCCCCCTCGGAAGAAAGATGCTAATAAACCACAGAGAGTTAGAAGGAAAGATGAATGATAGCTGCAATTGCTCATATGCAATCAACCCAATTGCCACCTGTTTTATATCCTTAACAAATTAAATTTTACATTATATTACTTGGAGTAGATAAACTCTGATTTCTTAGAATGGAAGCTCCATTCTATGGCATAGATATTGTCATTCATCTTTATATGGCCCCAATACCTAATATAGTTCTCTGTATTCAGTCAATAAGCATTATAAACTGTCCACTGTGTGCCAGGAATTCTGCTAAGGACCAGGATACAAAGAATGGCAAAATATGTCTCTGCTTTCAAGGAATTCATGGTTCAATGGGGGAGATAACATGAGAATAATTATGCACAAATAAGCTATATTCAGGATAATTAAAAATAGGATGTTTAGTACATAGTTGTTGAATTGAATTCATTTATTCAAGATTGGTATCACTTGGTATACCTTATTAGGATATTTAATTATCACTTTAAGAACTTATTGTTCATCAACTGGTAAATGACAGTTTCATGTACTTTTGGAATATCTAGTTAGGATCTGAGGAGCACTATGCTGAGCATGATGAGAAATTTTTAAAAAGATGTAGAAATAATAGTTCCTATAGTCAAAGAGCTTCCAGCCTAGTTGGAGGGATGGGAAAAACTAACAATAAAGGGCATAACATGATAAGTGCCCAATGAATGGTATAGCCAACATGTGCCACAGTAATTAAGAGGAAGGAGGAATCACTATAGGTCAGAATGATGATGGAGAAGGAAGGCAGGATTTGTGCTGGGTCTGGATAAATGATGATGGGAAGGAGGAGTGGCATTCTAAACAATGAAGAACAAAAGTGAAGGAGTGATATAACTGGCATTTGAGGTCACAATAAAGAGAACAAAACAGATGATAATCTCATTGAGGGCAAAGGCCAAATTACATACTTGATCAACATAGTTCACCCTCACAGCAACTAATACAGGGATGAATGTGGTTTAATTGATCAACAAATACTTATTGAATTGAATCTTATATGTCTCATAATCAAGTCTGTGAATAAGCTAGGGATGTCTGATTGTACAATTGACAATAGGGCTCATTATATCTGAGATTTCTTACAAGCAAGACACCAGAGCTCTGCCTGCTGGGCTGAATATTGGAGCCTGGAGAGATGGTACTGTTGGCTGGGCACAGTCCTCTTTCCATCTATAAGAACGAGCTCTGTGTTCACTTGGGAGAAGTGTTCCATTGTTGATTCTGAAAAAGAAAAATAGAGTTGAAAGGAAACTGTTTATGGACTTTAAATTAACATCATAGCACTTTTAGATAATAGCTGTTAAGTATTTAACACAATACCTGGCATATAGTAAGCTCTTAATAATTGCTCATTCCCTTTCCATTTTAAAACTGGAAGGGACCTTGATCTATATAGAATGTTAAAACATCAAACAGAATGTTAAGCTAGAAGCTGTCAAATAAGAAGCATTTTAAACACTGAGTAGCCAACAGAGTATTGCACTTCGAATCCCAAGAAGGCCTTCGAATCCTGCTTTAGGCTTTTAGCATTTTGTGATCCTGGGCAAATCACTTAGTCCCTCTAAACCTCAGTTTCCTTATCTTTAAAATGGGGATAATAACATCAGCTACTCTCTAGAGTGATGATATTTGAGATAATATATACGAGTTGTTTTACAAACCTTAATCTGCTGTATAAATACTATAATAATTATCATTATCATTATCATTGAACTATATGGATATAAACCTAGATATCAGAGGCCATCTGGTCCAGCTTCTTAATTTTACAGATGAAGACAACTTAGATGCAAGGAAGTAAGGTGAATGACCCAAAGTCATATAGGGACTAAATGGCAGAGTCAAGATATGAATGTAGGTCCTTTGTCTCAAAGTCCATCATTCTTTCCATTGTCCCATACTTCCTATCACTTATTAAATACCTATTATATGCCAGACACTGTTAGGCACTGGAGATGTATAAATAAAAATCAAAATCCTGTTCCTCAAAGATCCTACAATTAGACTTATTAATAGGGAATGTCAGAACATAGAATATTAAAGTTGTAAAGCTATGTAGTTCAGTTCCTTTATTACAGACAGAGAAACTGAATCCCAAAGAAGATTTGAAAAAGTTACATAGCATAGACTTTCAGGGAGATATTTATAAGAACCAGCACATTCTACTAGAGAGTATATCCATTACCAGACTAAATGCATGTTTCTAAAAGAGTGAGAAAACACCCAGAATCTTGACAGTTATGATTGTTGTACTGGAGGACTATAACGACGTGGGTTTAATGAGAGTGTCTAAGGTAGAGTCCTTTTTTGTTGACTTCTTTTCAGTCTTTTATCTGCATACAAAAATAGGTTAAGAGTATTGGCTAACCAATCTCTATAACATCCTAGGGCCTGGCTCTCAATTCACGCAGATCCCAGATCCCAATGTTGTCCCTGATTTCTTTGGGACCTGTGTCAATCTTTCCCTGGACCAGTTTCCACTTTTTATAAAACATACTTATAAATATAAATTACTCAGTCAGTCAATTCATACTTATTAAGTATTTACAACATACCAACCACTGTGTTTACTAACCTCAGAAGAAACAGCTTACAAATAGAAATACACAATAACAATAAAAACAATACTTGAAAATAACTTGATTAACAGGATCATAGAATGTTGAGTTGATTCTCTAAAAAGACATAGATTGTTAGAGTTAATTGGTACATAAAATGTGAGAACTGATATGGATCCTTAGAATATAAGAATGTAAGAAAATAGTACACAGGACATTAGTGATGAAAAGGTCCTTAGAACAAAATGTGAAATTTTATCATTGAAAGGTTTCTTTATATTAGAATGTCAGAAAGGAGAACATCAGGGTCAGATGGAACTTTATTATTATTGTTCAGACATTTCTGACATTTTGTAACACCATTTGAGCTTTTCTTCGCAAAGATACTAGGGTGGTTTGCCATTTTCTTCTCCAGCTCATTTTACAAATAAAGAGACTGAGGCAAACACGGTTAAGTGACTTGCCCATAGCTAGTGTCTAAAGTAACATTTGAAATCAGGTCTTCTAGACTCTGGACTCTATCCACTGTGCCACCTAGTTTTCAAAAGGACAATTAGTCACAGGGTTACAGATTTGGAACTAGAAAAAATTTTATAGGTTATCTAGCTCAATTCCCCTAATTTTACAGATGAGGAAACTGAGTCTCAGAAAGGTTGGTCTGTTCCAAGATTACAACACTAATTAGTAGTAAAATCAGGACTAGGATGCCCATTTCCTGACTGCCATGCCCAGTTCAGTCTTCCCTCCACTTCAAAAGTAGAAATGCAGCATTACTGTAAATCTATAATACCTGTGAAATTTGAGGGGGCAGAAAGATGAGCACAGTATGAATCAAAAGTTAATTCAAGAAGCTAGGCCTCTTGATTTTGAGTCAAATGTTCCACTTGAGATTGTCAAACACCGAATATGTGTTTGTGCCTTCAAAAAGGTTTTCTTTTGAAAGATGA
Source organism: Myrmecobius fasciatus (assembly GCA_023553655.1). NCBI lineage: Eukaryota > Metazoa > Chordata > Mammalia > Dasyuromorphia > Myrmecobiidae > Myrmecobius > Myrmecobius fasciatus. The sequence goes on along the minus strand of JAJPUD010016155.1, from coordinate 9,329 downwards.
GGCGGAAGCCTTCTTACTTATCAAGATCCAGACTTGTACCTCCTCTTTGCTCTTCCCTCCCCTTTCCTCATGTCAGTCAGCATCTACAGAGAAAGCTACCAATTTTTGCATTGCTCTAATTATAAGACAGACCCCACTATCTTTAGCAGAAATCCCCTGGGGGAAGAATATGAGGAAGAAAATGGAGATAGTACTCAGGTATTGCTAGGCAAAAAAAAAAGTCAAAAAATGAGAAAGATTTTCCCTTTAATCATGTAATTATATTGAGATTCAGGAAAGTAATTGGCCGAGAAGGTGCAAAACTGGTTATACTTTGTATTCTCCCCATCTTTCCTTCTCTAAGCCTCTGCCATCAAACTGCCAAATTGTCCACTTCCACAGGAGGGGATGCTAAATAAATGCAATAACCACTTCCATCTTGTAGGGAAGATTTTCCATCCAACATGCTATGGATAGTTCATAGTTAGGTCCTCAATATTTAAATAGGTCATCTCAAGTATCTGTGAAGAACCTATCTCTTAAATGTTTGATCCATGAGTATTCACTGGTATTATTGACTATTTAGTGCAAGGAAAGCCATTAGCCATATTTCTAGCTCTCATTCCCACGTTTCCAGATAAGCTTTCAAAAGAAGAGACTAGGCAGCAGCAGATGAATCAAAATGCTAACAGGATGCTTTTTCAAAATATTTTTTTGATGGGATGCTTTTTAGCCCACAGCAAGTCAATGTTGTCCTATTCAATCCTCACAACAACACTATGAGGTAGGTACCCCATTTTACAAACAATAAAACTAAGACTAAAAGAAATTAAATGGCTTGCCCCATACATACATAAACAATAAGCATTTAAGGCCATTTTTGAACTCAGATCTTTCAAAATCCCAGTGTACACTATATCCACTGTGCCATACAGATGACTTTGTATATATTTGTTTACCTGTTGTCTCCTCCATTAGATGATAAGCTCTTTGAGGGCAGGACTGTCTTTTGCCTTTTTTTTTTTTTTGGTAACACCAGTGTTTAACCCAGTTCTTGGTACATAGTAATCATTTTATAAATGTTAACTATTTAATTTTAAAATAATTAGATACAAGGAGGTCTCTGTCATTATTGACATTCTGTTAATAAAGGGAAAAATATCACCTTGTAATTTTCACCCATTGTTCCCCGTTTCATCTTCTAGCTTAAAATGAGTCAATTAGCTCCAATATATAGAAACCATTCCTTTATTTGCATATAGCAACTCTGTCTCTCCCACAAATCCAAAATGCTAATTCCTTTGACTAATCATGGCATGACTCCACCTCGAAATGTCACTTGTCTTTTCTAGTGAATTTGTGATATAAATCATTGTGCTTAATTATTTTCCTTTGTGATATGAAAGAGCTCAATATAAATGGAGGTAGTAATTTCTATCACATAAAAGGCATAAATGTTATTCCCTCCCCCCCCCCAAGAATCAATAGTCTATATGCATGAAAAATCCAGTACTAAACTATGGTTACCTGGTATTGGTGGAATAATTGATCCTTGAGCTGCATTCCGGCTACATTCTGTAGACTTTACCTCAGTATCTACATCTGAATCTGAAAGAAAAGAGAAATCAATCACTCTGGTTCCACCGTGGAAGCAACAAGAATAAGATGTCTAAGCCACCAATTTGGACATTAGTTTTCCCAGTCAGATAACATAGTGGATAGAACAGTGGGCTTGGAGTCAAAAAGACCTAAGTTCAAATCCAGGTTTAATTACTTTTTATTTTATGGTCCTGGGCAAGTCACTAAATTTGGTATGCCTTAGTTTCCAGAACTAAAAAATTGGGGATTATAATCAAACCAACCTTTTAGGACAATTATGAGGATCAAATGATATAACATTGTAAAATGTTTAGCACAGTGCCTGGCACATAGTAAGTGCTTAAAAAATGCTTGTTCTCTTCTCTATCTTCCCCTTTTCTAATAATAAAGGTCAATCAACAAACATTTAATTAAGCACTTGCTATGTATGTATCAGGCATTGTACAAAGTATTGGGGATTTAAAGAAAGAAATGCTTTCAAACAATATACCCAGCTTTACATCAATGTATTTATGGATCTTTGCAATGTGTGCCAGGAATAGTTCTGAGTCACATAAAATGAGAGAGGAAATTAGGGAAGTAAGGTAGAACAAGTAGACAGAATTGTGGACTTTAAGTCAAAAAGACAAGGTTCAAATATTGGTTTATACACACAGTCAATAGGCATTTATTAATAAACCACTCTAAGCCAGAGCTTCAAAGACTATCTGACTCTGATCAAGTCAATTAATTTCTCTGACCCTCAGTTCCAAAACAGTTTCCAAAAAAGGAGATTATAATAGCACCTTTTTCAAAGAGTTTAATTTGTGAGGATCAAATGGGATGTAATATACAAAGTGTCTTGTAAATCTATTATATATATGTCAACTATTTCCACCAAAGGCATTGGATGGCTGAACCATCTATCAATATCAAGTCAGCTAGTGAGTATTTTACTTGGCTGTTATATGATGGGCCTGGCTGGCAAGGGGGCACAGAAATATTTGAGGATGATCTATGGATGTTACTTTCTCTCTAATCTTTGAGAGAAATGATTACTAAATACCAATATTGTGGGAAGATTCAGAGATCTCCATTTTTTCTAAATTCCTCATTTTAAAAAATTCAGCTATCTTGAAGGATTTTACTAGTAAGGAGATTGTATTAACTTTCTTCATCTTTGTCAGATCCCACCTAACCCTGCTAGGAATTTAATCCAGGATGGGAAAGCGTATTGTGTTCTACTCAAGCTTGAGTGGAGACAGATCCTTCTGTCTAGCTAGCCCAAGTTAGAGATAATTTCTCACTCTTAGCTTCTTATTGAACACCTAAAGATATAAAAACTGTGAGCCTGCTGCCATCCTGTCTTTTGTCTAAGAGAGACTGTCAAATGATCAATCTTTTATTAATAACTTGTTGGTTTTATTAATAAAATTATTTAATTATCCAGAAACTGTCTCTTGAACCTTTTAAAGTATCATATCTTCTTTCTAATATTTCAATATAAAGAGAAACTTCTTTCTGGCCAATCTCTGTGAGCATGAAAAATGTCAGCTACTAACTTGAGCATACCTGAGAAATAATAGATACTACTTAAATCCAAGACCACCATATTAATAATATCTTTCTTTACATCTGGCAAATAAGGGGAAAGGGGGAAAGATTCTTTCTTCTTCGAACCAAAACATTAAGAAATATATTCTCTAGCACCATTATTGGCCATGTAGTGTGATTGGAAGGGATCCTGGGCAAAGCACTTTGGATTGTAATTAACATATTAAAAATGTAAATCTACCAGTGCCTGCGATCTAGGGTTGGTGGAGCCAGAAGATTGGCCTCCTCAGAATGAATTGTTAAATTTTCTGTGCAAAAGTTCATTTGGAAAAACAAAAGGTCAAGAATTTCAAGGGGATTAATGAAAAAAAAGGCTGACGATGGTGGACTTGCTGTACCAGATCTAAAACTATATTATAAAGCAGCGGTCATCAAAACCATTCAGTACTGGCTAAGAAATAGAGTAGTCGATCAGTGGAATAGGATAGAATCACAAGACAAACTAGGCAATAACTATAGCAATTTGGTTTTTGATAAACCCAAAGACCCCAGCTTTTGGGATAAGTATTCACTATTTGACAAAAACTGCTGGGAAAACTGGAAACTAGTGTGGAAGAAATTAGGGCTTGACCCACATCTAACACCACATACCAAGATACGATCTAAATGGGTTCATGATCTGGATATAAAGAGTGATACTACAAGTAAATTAGAGGAATGTAATATAGTTTACCTCTCAGACCTATAGAGATGGAATAAATTTATGTCCAAAAAAGAACTGGAACTCTTACTTGAAAACCAGATAGATAACTTTGACTATATTAAGTTAAAAAGTTTTTGTACAAACAAAATCAATGCAGACAAGATTAGGAGGGAAGCAATAAATTGGGAAATCATCTTTATATTTAAGGGTTCTGATAAAGATCTCATCTCTAAAATATATAGAGAATTGTCTCATATTTATAAAAATTCAAGCCATTCTCCAATCAATAAATGGTCAAATGATATGAACAGACAATTTTCAGAGGATGAAATTAAAACTATTTATAGTCATATGAAAAGGTGCTCCAAATCACTATTGATCAGAGAAATGCAAATCAAGACAACCCTGAGGTATCACTTCACACCTGTCAGATTGGCTAAAATGACAGGAAAAGTTAATGATGAATGTTGGAGGGGTTGTGGGAGGGCTGGGACACTGATGCATTGTTGGTGGAGCTGTGAACGGATACAGCCATTCTGGAGAGCAATTTGGAACTATGCTCAAAAAGTTATCAAACTGTGCATACCCTCTGACCCAGCAGCATTTCTATTGGGCTTATATCCCAAAGAAATCATAAAGGAAGGAAAAGGCCCCACATGTGCAAGAATGTTTGTGGCAGCCCTTTTTGTAGTGGCTAGAAACTGGAAATTGAATAGATGCCCTTCAATTGGAGAATGGCTGAATAAATTATGGTATATGAATATTATGGAATATTATTGTTCTGTAAGAAATGACCAGCAAGATGATTTCAGAGATGCCTGGAGAGACTTACATGAACTGATGCTGAGTGAAATGAGCAGAACCAGGAGATCATTATACACAGCAACAACAGTACTATATGATGATCAATTCTGATGGACATGGCTCTCTTCAACAATGAAATGTTTCAAACCACCTCCAATTGTTCACTGAAGAAAGCCATATACACCCAGAGAGAGGGATGTGAAATGTGGACCACAACATAACATTCTCATACTCCTTGATTGATGTTTGCTTACATTGTGTTTCCTTTATCTGATATATTGTTTGTGTAGATAAGATTTTTCTTGCACAACAATGATAAGTTTGGAAATATGTATACATATATTTGATTTGCCAATATTTTAACATAATTAACATGTAGTGGATATCCTGCCATCTAGGGGAGGGGTGGGGAGTTGGGGGGAAAATTTGTAACGGAAAGCTATGTAAGGGTTATTGTTGAAGAATTACCCACACATATGTTATGCAAATAAAATAAAATTAAAAAAAATAAAAATAAAATTGACCTAAAAAATTTTTTCTATGCAAGCATTTATACCTTGGAAATCTGCAATTGCTACATATCTGGGTTTAATTTATTGTTTTATTGATTTTCTAGAGTTAAGAAAGTAAGGGAGAATATGTTAATAGCAAATTAAACTTAATAGCATGCTATCTGCAATTTTTTTTTCAGAGATATGCTGCCTGAGATATATGTTAAGCCATTAGTAGAAAACACCTTGGCCTTTAGTATTGGGACTCTGCCAATGATGAGGTCTGCCAAGAATAGGATGCCCCAGAGGCACTGGAAGGGGGATAAAGGGTTTAGTCAGAAGCCAAGGAGGAAGAATCCAAGTGGGATTCTATGAATGCTGATGGAGGAGGTGAGCAGGCTTCAAAGACAGAGATACAGGGCTAAAGTGATGGTTCTCAATCTTCTTTGTTCTGTAAATCCCTTTCAACAGAAACAAAAACCGACTCTGAAAAACTAGAGTAATTTAATACACTAGTCATAATATTCTTTTATTTATTTATAACTATATTTAGTTAAGTGCTTATAATAACTAAAATGATAACAAAACTATAATATTTAAACATGCTGGTACTTTTTACAATGAAAATATATGTAATACAATTGGGTAATTATTTACTGTTTAAGGAGTCATTAGATAATGTTTAGTCTGAACCCCTTGGACCATTGGGGAGTTCTTGAACCACTGGGTAAAGAAAACCCTTACTGTCCTCACAATTTTATTCAGATCTTCAGTTCTGACTCACTATATAAGCTATCATCTCTCCCATTGGCTTCAAATGAGAACAGACAAGAGCTATTGATGCTAAAAGCAAAATGACTCTTGGGACATGGTTATGTCTACCTTAGTAATGGGGGCAACTGCTAATAAGTACAATTCTTATCTCCTTGTTATTTAGTAAGTGGCCAATTTGTGCAACCCAGTTTCTTTCTTATGTTTCCAAATCCTTTTTAACTTTGATGTCTTATCTGCTAGATAAACAGAGGCCCTCCTATTTCATTGGCTAGTCCTAAATAAGAAATCAGTGCTCTTATCCTTGAAGTAAGCAATTCAATGTAGACATCTAAGCTAATGAATGCAAAATTTAATAAATGCTTTTGACCTCTCACATAATAAATCATCTTAAGGTATTGTTCTATGGCAAATGGAAAAATGGAGCAGCAATGCTTCTAAAGAACTAAAAAAAAGTAAAATATAGAGGGCCACGAAAAGGTTCCTGGTGGGATGAGCAAGATGAAAAACACGACCAATTAAGAACAGGACTAAAAGATGTCACGAACGAATTGTATAATTTGAAGAAAGGAAGGATTGGTCATGTGGTAACAGTGAGAGATGACAAATGAATAACCAGAGTCCTCATCTGTTATCCTCATGATTTCCAGAGAAATTAAGGAAGATCTTCAGAACACAGGGTGGGCAGGTGAGGACAAGTTGTGATTGCAGGGTAAATTCAAAACAATCTATTTGAGTATTGATTCTTTCACACAAAGCTCACCTTTCCACAGATAAACCTCCTGGAAACTTATAAAGTGGCCTGGAACTTCTTCAAGAAGCTCTGAATCTGAAAAGAAACCAAAATAAAATTTCAAAAAGTTAAAACTGGTCTTCACCTTCATCCTTATCCTCAAACACATTCTCATTGTCATTATCCCTTATTACCCAACCATCACTTATCACCATCACCTCACAAATCAGCTAATGAAACCTGTACCTAAAGAGGAACTCTCTATAGCATCCCTGAGAAGTGATGGACTGTCTTCTGATTAGTAAGCTACACCTTACTATTGTTGTTCATTTGTTTCATTGTATCCAATTCTTTGTGACCCCATTTGAGGTTTTCTTAGGCAGAGATACTGAAGTGGTTTGCCAGTTAGTTTTCCAGTTTATTTTACAGATGATCAAAAAATAAGAATAATAAATAATAATATTTTATGGAGAACTCACATAGGGAAGCACTTACAATGTGCTCAGAAAATAAAGATACAAGGAACTCTCCAGGTGTCTTTTAAGAACTTTAGATTTGATTGTATGACATGGGAGACAGTGACACAAGATCAGCATGGTGTGCCCTCAATAGAGAAGGTGCTGTGCTGTATGAGCAAAGCCGAAATGAATTAACCAAAAGAAACATGAGATGCACAAAACTAGAGATGTTCAAATGTTCATATGAACTATTTGTGTCTGATCTGTGGCAGAGCATTCTGAGCTCATCTTGGTCTGATCAGCCACAGTCAGACATACTGAACTCAATTCTAACATTTCAAGGAAAAGTTAAATCTAATAATGGTGAAGTTGAAATGTTGTGGTATAATGGTAAAGGGCATCAATAAGATATATTTTTAAAATTTCATTTAACAGTCTTCCAGTGAATTTCACAGGAACATAGATGTGGAGCTGGTAGTGATTTCAGAGACCATCTAGTGTAACCCTGGTTTTATAGGAGAGGTAAGAGAAGTCAAAGAAGTTTAAGCAACTAGTCATATGTGTAGTAAACATGAGGGGTAGAATTCAAACCTAGGATTTTGGGTTCAAGAGTCAGTCCCCTTTCTACTTTATGATACAGTTGATATCATGTTTTTAGTTAATGCTAGAATATGCTATAATTCTATATATATAATTTAGTAAATATATATAGCATATATTATATATACTATATGCTATGTAGTATATAATATATAGATAGATATTCAATATATAGTATATAGCCAAAAAAATGCTGTTCTACTAGTGAAATAAAAAATAAAAATATACTATATATATTTCTACTAGTGAAATAAAAATAAAAATATACTATATATTAAATATACTATATTTATTTATTTAAGTATACTATATATTTAATATATAGTATGTTTTTATTTTTATTTCACTAGTAGAACAGTATTTTTAGCTGTATGATAATAATAGCAATCCTTACTGCCTTTTACTTAGTGCTTTCCTTGTAAAATACTTTGCAACATGTCCTCTTTGACCAGTGAGATTGGTCTCCTGGCTGTTCCATGAACAAGATACTCCATCTCTTGGCTCTGGGCATTTTCATTGACTGTCCTCCAAGCCTGGAATGCTCTCCCTTCTCTGCTCTAATGACTGACCTCCCACTTTTCTATAGAAAAGTGTCTTCAAACCCTCTTTACTCTAGCATCTTTCCTCTATTAACTATCTATTTATCCTGTATATAGCTTGCTTTTTATTATTTGTTTGCATATTGTCTTCTCCTTAAATTTTTAAGCCCTTGAGGGCAGAGAAAGTTTTTTGTTTCCTTTTGCCTAATACACAATAGTGTTTATGTGTGTGTTTGTGTGTGTGGCTATTGGGCTAAAGTGACTTGTCCAGGGAAATGTTAAGTGTCTGAGGCCAAATTTAAACTCAGCTCCTTCTGACTCCAGGGCTGGTGTTCTATTCACATCACCATTTAACTGCCTCACAATAAGTGTTTAATAAATGTTGGCACAGTGGACAGAGTGCTAGGCCTGAAGTCAGGAAGATGAGTCTACCTGAGTTTAAATCCAATCTCAAACATTTATGATCTGTATGACTCTGAGCAAGTCCCATCACCCTCTTTGCCTTGGTTCCTTATCTGTAAAGTGAACTGAAGAAAGAAATGACAAAACACTCCAATATCTTTGGTAAGAAAACTCCAAATGGGGTCACAATGAGTTATACAGAACTGAAATGACTCAAGAAATATAATTGTGATTTGAAGAATGGATTTGAAAAATGAGAGAACGGAAGAAAAAAGATTCATAAGAAGGTTATTGCAATTGTCCAAGTGTACAGTAGTGAGGATCTGAAGTAGGGTAGTAGTTGTAGGAAAAGAGAGGGTATGATAGTTACAAAAGATGGTACAGTCAAACTGCTGCAATCCCATATTTGAGTAGATGTGAGAAGCAAAGATAAGCCACAGTTAAGGTCAAAGTCAAAAGCATGGTAGAATGAACTAATCATGATGCCACAGATAGGGGTAGTAAAATCAAGATGAACAGGTTTAGAAGTCAAGACAATGATTTTGGTTTGGGACACATTGAGTCTGAAGTTACAGGCAGATCATCCAAACAGAGATATTCTGGAGGCAATTTTAAATATGAGAGTCCAAGGGTCAGAAGAAGTCAGTATCAGACATACAGTTAGAATAATCCATATCAGACAACAAAAGGATAAAAAATAGGATTATTAATGTAGAA